>CM045771.1:139966415-140148967 GCA_025200525.1 Camellia lanceoleosa | reverse complement strand
TTCCTAATATATAGATATTATGTATAATATTCCCATCACAAATCTTTTATGGTACACGAGACTCATACAAACTTTCGATGAGTTTTACATTTACTTAAGGGATTTCGATAGAATATTTGAGATTTTCAGTGATAATTTTTTATATAACGAAAGGTGTTGTTAGGTTGGGAAAGCCATGTAAATTCTCATAAACCAGCCTGCTAAGTTTTATTTTAGTTCAAATTGACTCTGTTTATTTGATATTTCTGCCGAGTTCTGAGTTGGCTTCTACCGACTTCGATGCCACAAGACAACTGGCAGACTCAAACTTCGATTTAGTCTGGATTTGTTAATTTTACTAATAAAATTTGAATCTTAAGCTTGAGCAAGATATTTTTTAATATTATTTATATTATTTAATATATAAATAATATATTTATTATATAATTTAAATAAAAGATAGACGCAGTTGCTTAACGCGAGCATAACTTATATGATTCAGACCGACTCATTTATTAAATAAATTTAATATTCGAATTAGAATTCAACTTATTTACTAAAATGAATCGAATCCAAGATAAAACCTTTAACGAAAGTTAAACCTCTTCATAAATAGTTTTATTTATTTGCAACCTTGGCGTGAGGATTTGGTAATTAAAGTGAAAGTCCTGCCCTTCTCAGATAGTTTTTTACTCAATTTTTTGAGAAATAATTATTAGAAATTTATTTTTTGAAGGGTTTGTTTGCTTTTAGTCCAAAGGTTGTCAGCACGGTAATGTAAGTGAATTTACAAATATCATAAATGCTGCGATTTAAGGAATCCTATTGAGGGCCTCGGGCTATCTTTCAAATTTGCCAAAGTTAGTACTAAGATATATACATTTGTGTCTTGTGCAAAATTAAAAAGTTTTCACACCCATGTCAGATTAAATGACATTGCATTGAT
The DNA here is from genome assembly GCA_025200525.1 of Camellia lanceoleosa. Lineage (NCBI taxonomy): Eukaryota > Viridiplantae > Streptophyta > Magnoliopsida > Ericales > Theaceae > Camellia > Camellia lanceoleosa. Next base: position 140,148,042 of record CM045771.1, on the reverse strand, counting down.
TATCATACTAGGTATTGGTACATGTATGCTTCTTTTTTGTTTTAAATTTTATTCCTTTCTCTAAAATAAAAAAAGAAGGAAAGGAAAGGCAAATTGGTTAGTAACAACTTAAATATGATTGTTGTTATGAGTAAGGTACGCTGTGGATATTTGCCTTGTGGCGATTTGAGAACAAAATTACAAATCAAATAGCGGATTAATGGATTAACAAATCAGCGATTTGAGCTAGCGGTTTTTAGACAGTTGGTAGATTGGAGAATATTTTAACTAATTATCAAATATTTGCATAATATATAATATACTAATTTGTATAATATTTTATATATATATAACATAAACTAATTTTACATAATATGTTTCATATATATTACTAACAAATTTCACATTTTAAATTTCTCTCATACTCATTTTACTTTTGATGATATTTCATTAAAAAATATATATATGTATTAATTATAACTAAGCGGAGTTATTTGGAAGGCGGAACTATAAATTTCAAAGTTTAATTCTGAAGTAATACGGATAGATTGATCACGAATTGATCTGGATCAATGCGATTTTGACAAATTTGATAATATTTTACACAACTCTAATTCACGAGGGATGTATTTTTTAAATTGGAACAAATAGGTCTTAAGTGAGGCTAATTTGACAAAACCTCAAAAATCCCGAATGTCACATGATACAATATGGAGTTAATTTGAGACAAGGGACACAAAGAATCAAACCTAATTAAAAGGTGATACAAATCACGATGGTTGCATGATCCTTGTTTGGACAAAAAACTAATCTATTTGGATTAAAAAATGTTACCTTTGTTGAACTTAATCCAAATCGAGAAAATGTTCAAGATAGGAAAACACTTAATAGTGCAATTATAGTCCACAAAAAAACAAACCTTCAAATGTGATAAGTGGTATTACGTATGTGTTCTCACATTCCTTTGAAATGGTTATTGACTTAAGTATTAAAGAGGTGCTCTTCGTGACCTAACACAACAATTGAGAAGTTAGTAAGCTTAGTTTGTAGGCAAATAATTCAAAAATATTCATTCACATCATTGGGCCTATTTTCTCAAAACCTATAATTTCCTTGGCATAATTTGGCATCACCTCTACGAAAAATTAGAAAGCAAAATGAATGGCTGTGATTTGGTAATAGCCCTCACTATCTAATTTGAATTTAAAAATGAAAAAAATTATATAAGTACTTTCAAAACAAATAATATTTTAAAACTTGTTTCTTTTACTATATTACCCTACGTATCATATAAGCTCTATTAAGCCATCTTTCACTATATATTTCAGAGTAAAATTTTTATTACGTATGAAAGTAAAATTTTACATTCTCACGGAAACTAAAAGTAAATTTACTCAGATAAAAAGTAAAATTTACTCACAGACATAAAAGTAAATGTTACACTCTGGCAAAACCTAAAAGTAAAATTTTACTCACGAAAAAACTAAAAAAATAAAATGTTAGACTTATTACACAAAAATAAAATTTTACTACGTATAAAAAGTAAAATTTTACTCACGAAAAATGAGTAAAATGTTAGACTCTCACACAAAAGTAAATTTTACTTTGGCATAAAAGTAAAATTTTACTCACGATTTTGTCAAATGAAAAAACAGAGCAAACTGATAGAGGCCCAAGAAGTAAAATTTTACTTTTGTGTGGAGGTCTAACATTTTACTGAATACAATCAAATGAAATTAGATAAAAAAACAACAAAAATAAATCAAAAACAAACAAACAAACAAAAACAAAACAAATTAATCAACAAATCAACATATCTAATTGAGAAAAAAACTTCAAAAAAAACAAACAAAAACAAAACAAATTGATCAACAAATCCACATATCTAATTGAAACGAAAAATTTCTAAAACTCGATCAACAATCACATCTCAATGAAAAGAATACATGTGTTCAACAACACTCATACACAAATATATATATATACATATATTCTCGCTCTCATCCAGCATTCTTGACCATCTGTTCAACTTCTTTCAATCTAAAGCTTAGTAGCGCATTCAACATCGCCGACATCTCATCAACAACCTCATCATGTTTCTTCTTGGCTTCCAATTGAACCATCTCCACTCGCTCAGATCTCATCCGCTCCAAAACCTAGCTTTGAATCTCCAACAACATCGTCATTCAATTTCAACATATTCAAAGCCTCGTCGTTCGCGATTATGAAGATGAAGAGAGGACCTTTCTTTGAAGCTTGGAAGGCGTGACTATAAGCGTGTATGGCGTGAACATCGACGACCTTCTAGCTGAAGCTTGGAAAACGTGACTATGCATTATCATTTACCTTTCCGCCAAGCTTTAAGACGCGGACTTGTCGTACCGACAACCTGCTTTGGAAGCTTGGAAGGCGTGACTATAAGCGTGACATCGCGACCTTCTGCTGAAGCTTGGAAGATGCAACTATGGTGATTATGATACGAGTTGATGTATTTGATTATATATCACGAAGTTGAAGGTATAATAGTCCTATAAAATATTTAAATAATAAATTTTTGTCCTTTATGCAAGATTTTATAATTATAAGAGGTTTAGAAAGTATAATTTTTTTCTTAGTCCTTTTAACAAAGAAAGGAAGGTAAAAGGGGTTTATAGCTAAATTTCCCCAAAATGAATACTAAAGCTCAGCATAAAGGCAATCTTTGAAAAGGGAACGAGAATCAATTATGACATAGATCATATCCACAAGGGAAGACTAATAAGGCTAACAACAAGAAGGAGAAAGGATAGTCTTCAAAGCTCTACTATGTAGAGAAATCCTCAATATTGGATGAAATAGGGGTCATATTGTACTCATGCCATTAAGGTTCTTATCAAGAAAATGGTAAAGGTGGAGAAGATAGTTTTCATCTTTGTAGAAGAATGTCTTTACAAAAGGTGAAAGAGCTATCAAAGAAGTATAGTAGAGTAGTTTCCATGATCACAATAAGCATTAAAGTGTGGAATGATGATCGAAATACAAACAAAAGCACAAAAACAATAAGATGTTGAGTAGCTAGTTGAAAACACTTTGGACAACCTTGAACCAAGTTTCTAAACAATCAAATGATGATCTTAGAAATTTTTTGAGCAAAATTGGCTACAAAGGAGAACAAGAGGCGAAGAGAAGAATAGAAGTCCCCATATTATAAATTGATATCGCTATTTGTTGCTAAACATGTAAAACCACCCAAAGAAGTCCTTCATGCAAAAATTTAGTATCTATGATAGGTTGCTAAATTAGTATAAACATGTCAATCAATACAAGAGCTCTATGTGTATCACGACCTAAACTCACTCATATAAGTTTAGCATCGTAACTAACCAGTAATTCTGAGATTACCGAAGGCCTCTGAACATATTAAACAAAATTAAGGGGCTAGCGAAAACAAATACATAAATATAACTATCTAATGAGCTGTGCTTACTTATATGAGATAGAAAATTTTAAACATTTACATACATATATCATAAACATCATCATTATACCAACCAAATGCAAATACAACAAAAAGGAACTTAGCCCTACATACAAAATAAACAAAGACATTAACTTGGTCACAAAACATCTCGATCACATTGACTTTCATGAACCTCCACGTGAGGCATGATGGCTGGCTTGACAAAACAGAAGTCAGACAAAAGCCCTTAGGTCTGATCCTGCACACGCTCACCTACATATATATATATATACAAACAATGAGCTAAAACCCAGTGAATAACATTAAGATAAATAAGTTGGTGAGCAATTAAGACATATCATAATCATAAAACAAATCATAACAGGATCAATTCTCATATCCGAGCGTAATAATGGTACATCCCATAGAACATATGGCATTGTCTTCAACTAGAGTAATGGGTTACGGATACCAATTAAACACATCACCACAATGAAGTGGCTAACGAGATCTAAATAATCACAAATATGTCATGGACCCACATTAACATGTCGTCCACCATGACTTTGGACTATCTATGGATGCCATAATAGATTTCAAATATAAGACATTCGTTCACATAAACAAATATCATTTCAAAAATCATAACTTATCAAATCACGTTTGGAACATAATTCATATGAACATATCTTTATAATAACGATACTCACAGTGGGCTTCCAGAAACGATCAATCAATCTTCGAACGTTGACCTACAAACACAAAAGTACATAGAACAAAACATGTCTCATTACTACTCATTCATATAGCCATACATGGCTTAGCTTTCATCCTTAACTTCTTATTCATTCCATGCCACATAACTTGTTCAAATTGAACCACATACTTGGATCCGACACATATTTTCTAATTTACTTACGTACATTGTTTCTTAGCTTATTAATCTTTAATGACTCATAAATCATGCCTAAGTATGCTCAGAAACTAATGGGAACAAAAATATGAACACCGAATGTCTTTCAAAAATATGTTGAATTTGGCCCGACTGCTCGAAGCGGACCTTTGGTCGCTCGAGACCGAGGCTACTTCTAGCAAAAGTATTGGATGGGTAAAAATCGCTCAAGCCAACAATTCCTATGCTCGGCGGTTCGTCAACATACAAAGGGTTCGCAGGCCACTAATTAGTCGCTTTCGAGCAATCATAGAGACTACAAACTATTGGATGTTTGAAAAGTTCACTTGAGCGGCAAATCAAATCCTTTCGAGCAGTCTGCAAATTTTCTAGGCTTTCAAAAGCGAGTCTTAAGCTTCCAAATGCAAATTCAAAGGCAAAAATCATGCATGGCTTGTCTTTAAAACTTGAAAATTTATCCAGAAACATGAATACATGATCCTTTACAAACCCTTTGCTCAAAACTCATGAATTTAACCAAAATTGGGCTCAAAACTCCCATCCATGTAAGTTTTATAAACTTTTTTCTCAAATCCCATGTTTTTAACAAACTTGAGCTCAAAAGTTCCATGCATGTCCAAGACTCTTTTTCAAAACATGATTTTAAGAGGTAAAATGTGATGATTTAAACATGAGTCAAACATGCTGTAGACACCCCATTTTTGACCGCCCACAAGACTCGGGCGCTTTGTCTTGTGCACTCAATGATGAAAGTTACATTGTGTATGATTCGACTTCTTAACAGAGGAATTTAAGCTCAAGCTCTGAAACAATCCCAAAACCTTCATATTTACACTATTCTTACCTCAGAGGTCCCTTTTTGAATATTATGCCACCTTACACTGAGCTTGAAATAGAGGAACAGGGGAGTATATTGGGGCCCGGTCGTGGCCATTTGAGGCCGACGGTACCTTTTTGGCGAGAAATACTGTTTTGAGTAGGAATTAGCCAGTTGTCTATTTCTAAAGATATTTGTGACCTATTTTGCTCAAATTCTATAAATCTGTTGATCCCATTGTGTTAAGGGTTAGAAAAATTTCAAAGAAACAAAAACTCCTTGAGAGCTCATTCTTCTTATGCAAGCTAGCTTTGAGATATTTTATCATCCTTGAACTATATCTATACATCATATACACTCTTAGAAATTTGAACCTTAGGGCCTTGGTTGAGACTTGTGAATCATAATTCAACCTTGAGAGTGTGCTAGGATCAAGTTTGGTTTATAACCAAAGTTTGCTATCTTCAAGAGATATAAGCTTACCTTTTCTCTTGCTTTCATTTCTATCTCTTTCTATCTATTTCTTGTGTCTTTATCTTTGTTTTGAATCCATTTCAAGTGTTGGAACTTGGGGTTAAATAGCTACCAAAAGTTGAGAGGGTTAACAACCTTTCTTCTTTGTGACACCTAATTGTTTAATTAAATACTACATATATATATATATATAAATAATTATGGTTGTATGTGATAATATATTATTAAATAAATAATAATAAATAAAAATCTAATTTGGCATTGGATTATCAAATATGAGATTATTATTTGGGACCAAATTAACACAAATATAGAATTTTAATACTAATTGGGCCAAATTAGAGTTAAAGATAGTAAATAAATAAATAAATAAGTAAGAGTAAATAAATAATAATATTAATAACAATAATAAATAGCAATTAAGGAGAAAGATTTGCAAAATTTCCTCTGAGTGGTAAATAAGCCCGTGTGCCGTCTAACAATGGGGGAGGTGTCACGACCCAAACCTGCCCCTATAGGTTTGGCGCTGTAATCGGCCATTAATCCGTGGATTACCAAAGGCCTCTGAACAGATTAACAGATAATAAGGGGGCTGCGGAAGCAAATATACAAAATAAATAAGGTCCAATGAGCTGTGATAACGTACATGAGACAGAACTTTTCAAAACTTATTTATATACATAAACATGCTAGTCGATACATCAATATTTACAGAGGATAGTTCCCAAGACCTGACTTTACATAACATACATACAGACTAGCATGAACACAAAAACAACCATGTCAATAGGCTTCAAGCGGAACCTCCTTGGAAGGCGCAACAGTTGGTGACAAAACAAAGCAGAAGGCCGTCAACTCTGGCCTGGGTCATGTGCCGTCTCACCTACATACATAATATAAACTATGAGCGAAAACCCAATAAATAATAACAAAGTAAAGGGGTTTCAATGAATGTGTCCATATAGATTCAGAATTCATTATTCAGTTCATATCAAAAGCATACTTGTACTGATCATTTGCAGAAATCATAAGTCTTGCATAAACATACATGACACATTCATTAGCTCTCACAGATACAGTTGACCCATAAAGGGACGGCCATAAAGGCTTACAGTTGACCCATAAAAGGACGGCCATAAAGGCAAACAGTTGACTCACGTGCACGGAGACGATACAGTTGGCTCATGAGACGTACAGTTGGCCCATAAAGAGACATAAGGATCCATAAACAGTTGGCTCATGAAACGTACAGTTGGCCCATAAAGGGACGTAACAAAACATATTTGAGGCTAAGAATGTCACGAATACATTTCAGAAAATATTGGATAACCATTCATTCATACAGTAGTATCATTTCAGAAAACAGATCTTGTTTCATCAAACAGAAAGTAGATATAGTTTGAACATGACTTTACTAAGTTATTACTCACAGTTGATCTTGAATCAGATAGATGGAGCAGATAGATCAAACAGGACGCGGCACATGACCTACATAACACATAATAGACACACACTTGAAACGCACGTTCCAATTATACAAAACTTATTTCAATAGCTCTTAGTGTGTTTCTAATATTAAATCCCCCCTTAGAGAGTCTTAAACATGGCCTAGGAATGCCTAGGATGAAATGAGGATGCAAAAGAATGCCTTAGAAACATGTTTAGAATTTTCAGCAGGTCCCGGCGGATATGCAAAGGGCCCTTTCGGCGTCAACTCCCGCCGCGGGTGATTTGAAAAATCTTGGATAGGTGAAATTCAAGTTCGACGGGCACTCGATGCCCGCTCGAGCGTGAGACACATGCCCCCGCTCGAGCATCCATTTCGCTTCGGCGGATCAGAATGCAATGCAAGATCTTTGGGAGTTGAATTCGCTCGGCGAGTCAAAAATCTGGAATTTTCAGATTGAACTCCAATGCTCAAAACCAAGTTTCAACACCCCAAAACTCAACCTCTTGGGCCCATTTTCTGGAAAATACATATAAACTCATAGTGTAACATGTTTCAAAAGCCAATTTGTAAAATCAATGCCCAAGGGTAGTTCAATTAAATATGATTTCAAACCAAAATTCATGAACGCAATTTCAATGTGACAAGCATGGCTTTAATCAACCTTCAAGGGAAATACAAGCTCAGATGAGCCAAATCTTCCAAAAACAAGTTGAATTCATGGTCTTTAACATTAACATGAACATGCATGTGAGAATTCATGAAGAACAACCTTAAAATGTGAGATATGCACGTGCAAGATTGAGCTACAACTCAACACTCTTGAACCAATTCATGCCTTAGATCACTAACGACCCATGAAGCATGCAAGAACAACTTAAGTACACAATTAAAAAGGGTGAGTCTCCTACCTTAAGTCTTGAACTATAGGCAAGGAAGCTCAATTTTGCAATCTACACTTCAATCTTCAAGTTCTCTAAGCTAAATTGTTAAAATCAAGCTCTCCTCCCTTAGTCTCTCTTTTCTCTCGGTTCTACCCCTCAAAAATGAGTTGATAAAATGTTGTATTGTGTGATCAAATGCAAGGCTCAATTGTTTAGATAGTGGGTCTCTTAAGTGGCATAAAGGTAAATAAGGCCAACTATGCAATTTGGCTTAATTTAATCTAATTTAATCATACTAAATCACTTTTCAGATAAATACACCATAAAATCATATAAATTCTAACGATCATAAAACACTAATCAATTTTGGAATCGGGCGCCGATAAGGCTTTCAATTCGCGAATTAAAGTTTAAAGCATGAGCAGATATTTCGACATTGGACAGATAGAAACACATAATTCAAGCAATACACATGCAAATTGATTCCGGATTTCTTCTAAATTACTATTAGGCATATTTAATCATAGATTAACGTTAATTGGAGGTCGGGGTTATTACAAGAGGTGAGTCATCAAGCTACTTCATCATCATACAAGGTGAGTTATCACCCAAGAGTGTCTATATAAGGGAAAGGGAACTTAAAAGTAAGAAGATTGGTGATAGTGAAAAGTAAAAGTTAAGGGTCAATATTAAGGTGAGTTATATTATACCTTGAGTCACCATAATATATTTCACATATGTTTTGATTTACCATAATTTATTTTATACAAGTTATATTTTATAAGTTATATTAATATTTCAATTACGTGGATTAATTTATAAACTCTATTTGTTTAAAATGAAACCCATGGATATGTTTGTTTAAATTTTAAAGAATATTTAATTATAACCTTATAAACAATTATGTTTTGTAAGTACCACCACAGGAGTCCCACGCCCTGGGGGACTTAAATAACTATTGGCCTCTATTTGGCCACTTTGTGGTCTTCTATTTGTCATGGATCCATTGACCTCTGTTTTGACTGTCACTTTTGTGACCTCTGTTCTGTTCTGTTCTATACCGTGATTATGGTTATTTATTTATATAATTTCTGTATTTCAATTTCTGCCACTTAAATAATTTATTTACCAAATTAGGTTATGTGAATGTTTTGGCTTAACTAACTATCCATGGTTATTTTGTATTCCCTATACTCTTAGCATAATATTTCTCATTCTACTGTGTGTTTATAGCTGTTACCCTTTCAGGTGATGCAATGTAAGGAAGACCCATAACCTCTTGTAGTGGAACCTGTGCAAGAAATTGATGTGGATCCGTTAATTTGTTTTTCTTTTCTTTTCTTTTCTTCCTATCGTTTTTTAGATGGCCGGTTGCTGCATAATAAATAATAAAAGACTACGGATGGACTCTTTTTTTTAAATAGTAGAATGAAGTGACTTTACATTTCATTATTTTATTTCCGTTTGCCTCCGCTTGCGCAGTTTAATTTGTTACGATTAGAATAAGTTAGTAAGTTGCGATTCTAACCCTAAGCCCCTGGGGTTGGGTTGTGACACTTACACCTTAATTCATAGCTCATACCTTTTGTTTTTACACTATTTTCTTTGACTTTCAAACTGGTTTTCAGAGTTGAAAAAGGCTAAAAAAACATGGTTTAAAAGTCTCAAAAGTGGAGAGGTTAGCCACCTCTCCTCGTTCTTGCTTACTAGTTTTGGTATCTCCTTATTATTACTTATCTTTTTGTGCTCTTTAACATAAGTTTTAACTACTATTTTTTTTACATATTTAGAGTTGTTTAGGGTGTTTTTAATTCATTTAATTGGTTTATGCTTTGAATACTTTGTTCGTTGTATAAATGCGTCCTCATGGCTTCGATTGTTTAGGTTTTAGATACCAAGTCATTTGAGTTGATAGCTATAACAACCCACATTCATGTCTTAGTTATGTTCATGAGCATTTTTATGATTTGTCATGTTAAGCTGCATTCATGAATCTTGTCTTGCCATGCTTAAGTGTTGTTGCATTCAAGAAGAAGAGAGAAGTTATGGGATACAATCAAAACCTTAAATACTTCTACCATAAAGTTGTTAGACATAGACTATATTTTTATAAATTTATTTTTTAATTTTTGAATAATTTGATGGTTGAAAAAAATTGATTAGTAATTTTAAATGATTTGATAAAAGAGAAGTAATTTTAGTAATTTTAAATTTTGGAGGTTACGTTGCATGGATACGAGTAAATTTGTTGTAAGGGTAGATTGTACTTTCCTAATCTCTCTCGATGCATTTCATCTTTTTGTATCTTTAATTTCATATTTTTAATGAAATTTTTACTTCGGTAATAAATAAAAAAATAAAAGAGAAGAAGCATTTTAATATTTATTAAATGTGACAATTCCTTAATGAAAAGGGTATTATTAAAAAAAAAGACACACAACTCCTAATTTATAAACCTATACTCCATTAAGTCCTAACTAAGATTTTTTGGACTTTCAAGTCTTATTAAATTTTTAATAATCGAAATTGCCATTCAAACAATGATTATTTATCATTTCTGATTATTTAAGGATCAAGATGATTTGACATTTATTTTGATCTTAAAACTTTAAAACATTAACTTTCAAATTAAAAAAACTAAAAAAAAAAAATTATGTGCAAAAAAACTTTTTTTTTTTTTTGGGAAATTAAAAAAACTAAATTATTTTTTTGTTCAAAATTAAAAAATTTGGCCATGTTTGGTTTGTTTTTTAGAAACAAATTTTGGAGAAAATTTTCTAAAATTTTGTTTGGTTTAGTGATTTTGGAAAAAAAAAATTTCAAAATCACTTTCTATTTCCTACACATCAATCAATCACTTTTTCTCTCTCCTCTTTCCTTCTCAATTATTTTTTCTCTCACACACATATACTCAACTTCAATAAAATATCAAATCATTCTAAACTCCTATACTCCAAAATTATTTCCAAAATATACAACCAAATAAACCAAAAAAAATTCTAAATTCTTTTCCCAATTTTTTTTTTTTGAAAATTTATCTACTAAAACCAAACCAAACACGCTCTTTGTGTCTATAAAGGAGTATGATGATGGAACATTAATGTGTAAAATTAGAAAAACAAAACTTTAAAAATAAAAAAACTGATAATGTTCTCAGTTTTATTGGATAGTTGAATCAACTAATAAGTAGAAGGACAAAAACATTTAATTTCATGCTCTATTTTTTTTATCAGTTAGTAAAATAATTATTTGAAACATTACTATACAAAATTGATAATGTTCATAGTTTTAAAAATTGAGAAAAATTAATAATATTTTTAATTTTATTAAATAAGATTTATTAATTCAAAAAAATTTAAATAAAATTTAAACTACCATAACATTTATAAATAGAACTTTTAAGTAAATTAACTATTAAAAAATTAACAAGAGTGGCATATAATGCACCATAAAGCTGGCCAAGACTTGCTAATTCTAAGCTTGACTTGCTTAAGATATTTATTGAAAAAATCATTATTTTATCCCGTTTGACTATTCTTTGAGTAATATATATATATACTAGGGATAACCCGTGCCTGAAGGCATTGCGAGCAATTTTTTTTTGATACCACACATGCTACGAAATTCAATTATAATAATTCAATTCAAAATAATAATATCACTCTAATTTAAAACTTCACATAGAAAGAGGAACAAAATATATAAAGAAAACTAAAATAAATAACTAATAAATTTCAAATCTTTCATGGGTGGTGCCTTCAAGAGTTCCCACCTCATTCTCTAACATATTTTCAAAATTAGCCCTGTTTAAGGAATAGTTTAAATTAGTCTACTAAAACATCAAATATCAATAGAAATAATTCAAATCCTCCCAACTTCTTCATAGTTTCAACTAACTACTTATAAATAAATGAAATAAAAATAACCCAAGTTACTTTGAAGACTAACCTTATTGTTGATACCAAAATATCAGGGATGATACAATAAACCGAAACTACTTTCACAACCAGCTGTGTTGGAATGTTAGAGGTCCTGAAAAGATAAATGAATTCAAAAACAAACTATGAAAATAGTGCATCAAAATACACTGGTCTTTCTTAATGAAGAAACATAAAATTCATAACCATGATCAAATTAAGAGCCAACAATACTATTAACATTCTCCTCATTCAACCCACTAATAAATTAGTCTTTTTCAATGCGACTCTAACATCTTACACAATAGACACTAAAATTATACAAAAATTCATGTCAAGCATATGTGACTTCCACCAAAATATGTAAAGATACTAAATTAAATTGTTGCACTTGAGTTTAGTGAATTTTCAAGGACACTTGATAGTCCACACTCAATAACCATTCATAAGGTCCAATCTTTTACATTGATAATAGACTTTACAAAAATATTAGAAATCCATTGAAGTATATATCAATATGAAGCTTTACAAAATTGGTTAACATTTGGATGCCTCTAAAGTACTTGGACACCTCAACAAAAAGTACTTGGACGCTTCTACAAAAACTTGGACGACTGTAGAAAAAGTACTTGGACGCATCTAAAGTGCTTGGGCGCCTTCAAACTTGTTCTCCATCACATTTTGAAATGTCCATATATCAATTTCTGTGTACTTCTTCCAGTGAGGAGCATGCACAACAATCTAATATTTAAAAAACATTAACATTAGCATATTGAAATAATACGAAAAATAGATATTGAAACAATATGAACTAAGAATACCTTATTACTATTCCATCGGAGTAATGTAGTCTTATTTATCCTCTTTAGCTCCATAGCTTTTTCAACCCAATCCTACAAAAGTTTGACTTGATCATAATTTAAACAAAATTTTAATTAAAACACACTTTCAATTTGTTTCCTTCTTTTATCATTTGTATTCTTTTTTAAAATTTAATTACTTCCCTATTCTATTTGGAAAATTTTATATATCTTTGTAAAAGATCCTTTATAATTTTTTCTAGTGTATTGTTTTTTAAGGATGCATAATTTAGTTTGGAAATTAGTAATATTACGGATTAAAAGCACCATGCCCATCTTCACAAACTTTACCGTAAATAAAAAAAAAATTACACAAATTATGCATGCTTCAACATATCATATTCCCCCATGATTTTCTTTACACTTGCTCCAAAACAAACTTGAAAAGAATCATACCACTTGTGTATTTTTTATTCCCTTTATTGAGTAGTTTTCCTTTCTTTTTCCTTTAAGCTTCTTATTTTCCTTTGCCCTTACCATTGCCTTTGCCTTTCAAAAAATAAGAAAAAATATGAGAAGCCAATAAATTTGATTAGTGGGCTTACCCCACGAACACAGAGGAAATTGAAGTCACGTTCATTATAGAGCACAACACTGACATTTCTATTTTGAAGAAGCGAACTTTGTATATAGAAATGCATTTGAAAGGTAAAAGAAAAATTATATTAAGGAATGTAGATTAAATAAAAAATGAGTATAGAGATTTAATATTACTGTTTCCTCTAACATATCATCCACCTGTAAAGAATAATAAAAAAATATTTAATTATGAGAAAAATTATAAATAATAAGCAAGAAATTAAGCCTCGATTCATAAACATACATAACCAAAACTATAAATGTTGTCCATGATTTGAATTAAAATAAACTCTAAGGTTGTTGAAGAGGTTAATTAACTCATTTAATAGTGCTATAAATAAATAACAATGGGCTGTACAATGACTATTTGATTACTTAATTGTGCCATACGTTAAGTACAATCAAATAAAAGGAAACCCAATTCTAATTTTTAACAATAAAATAAAAACAACAGATCACAAAACATTACTTTTCATGTTAAAAATGAAACCCAATTCACACATTTCTCAAAATCACCTAAATCATTTATCATAACACTAATCATATTTGAAACACTTAATTCTCATTTATGCTATCCAAGCCTATTGAAAGTTTCTTTAGCAAAGTTGAGAGCTCCATCCACTAAATAGCAAGTCTTAGACGGTAGAGATAACTCGTTTATAAAAAACACATTATCAGGAACTTAAATCTCATTATATTTGAGACCCATTATCATACACATATTAAACACATTATCATAAACTGAAATCCCATTAAATATAACTATAACAAATGGCTGATATAAATCTATATCAATAGATACTTAACATATCGATGGCTCCTACATTATTGTTAGGAATCAAACATATCGATGGCTTAAGCTTTCTTAAATTTTATTGAATTAAAAGAGGTTTAAATGGAACTACAAACTAATAACCTACCAATCATTTTCCATGAATAAAATATCTCATTCAAGGAATTAATAAAAAATCACATAGATATGCAGACGCCAAACTAATAATCTACCAATCATTTTCCGCCACCAAATTTTACTAAAATTAAACAATTTATCAAAATGAATTGTGTTTCCAATGGAAACTACCAATAAAACACATCAATCACTTAATACTTTGCTTCCAAGAATCTATTTATTAAAATTAACATATAACAAAAGATTTGCACATCTACGGTTTAAAATAATAATTTGTCTCCAAACATTATATAAAAATAATGAATCAGTCTAATATGAGGACATTTTCAGGTATTGGTAACACAATCTAACTCCAAACAACATGAAAAGAAAACATAAATGAATCTTACCATTGTTCTTACAAATTAACAAATCCTAAAATTTTTAAATATGCCACATTACCCCCAACCTAGCAAAGGGTGTAAATGAGTAGAAATATATGTAATAGTAAAGTCAACCAATATATACTTATGCACATAAAGTGGACAAATAGATAGAAAAGCAAACAAAAAATATATATAAAGACAATGTTTAAGTAAGAACACAAATCAAATTCTTACCACAATGTTTCGATATGAAAGGTCTTAAGGAAGTCCACAATGCTTCAGACACAATGTTTCAATCACAAACTGTAAACATCAATAAAGCAATTAAATTGGACAATCTGTTGTCAATATTATTGAGTAACAAACCTGCTGGAATTAAAGATTATTGAAACAAAAGATATTCACAAATTAGAGTAAAGATTATTGAAACAAAAGATGTTGAAATAGATGAGGTTTGAAGAGAGCAAGAGAGAAGTGGCATTACCTTGATGGTGGTCCGTTGAAGTGAGGCGAGAGAAAGCGGGAAGAGATGATCTTTGCATGCTGAAATGGATTTCAAATGAGATGAGCTACAACTTTGAACAGTGCAGTTTCCTTATTAAATTGAATTATAAATTGAATTAAACGTCTTGTCAAAGCTATCTAAGCCAAAATCATCACCATCGAAAATGATATAGACAAATGTCCTTCAAAATTAAAAACAGAGCTTTAAATAATCAAACTCCTCCAAAAATGCTAATAAGATGTGGGTGTTTAAAAAGAAACCAAAACTCAACATTTGAAACCAAACTCCTTTGCCATAATCACATTGTTGAAATAAAAGCTCCTAACATGTCATGATCAATTCAAAAAGGCAACACCCAACTCACAACAAAAATAAATAGAATGATCTCGATTCTAAGGTTTGAAAAATGTATTTTAGGATAACAAATAAATAGAAAAGCGGTATTTTAGGAGAACAAACAAAAACTATGTGATCATCGAATACCCACTTCACTAAATGATCTTTGAGACATTCATTTTATTTAAACACCAGCTCTAACATCCACCAAAACCACTCATGAAAGTTACTAAGACTTCCACAATACACTTTGGACAAAAAAGATAAAGAAAACCAATAAAAGAAGGCAAAACTTATGGAAAAAGTGACCAAACTTATGGAAGAAAAGTGACCCGATGATTGAAGCAAATCATAAAAATAAAAATAAAAAGTTCTAGCAACTATTTTTTTATCGGTTACATTATTGGCCTTCGCTCCAAAGTTCCTTCCACTTCCAATTTTCCTACTACTTACCAGTCCTATTTTGCTTCATTGCTCATATTCTCTTTTATGCAAATGGAAAGGGGGAATTTTTTTTAATAAAAAATCAAGTGGCTAAAATAAAAATGAAATGAAGATAAAAATACAACCGTGAATATATAAAACATGAGAGCAAAATAAAGAAAACATTTAGTATATGAGCAATGAATAATTCTTCATGAGATGTGAAGCAAGTTCACCTTAATTTATCGGTAACTTGATTACCAACAAAAATAGAAAAGAAACAAAAGAAATATTAAACTTACATTCAGAACTATAGGTTTAATGTTGAATGCCCTGTCGAAAGACTCTATTTTCCAAGCTGAAAACTTACTATAT
Organism: Camellia lanceoleosa; assembly: GCA_025200525.1. Lineage (NCBI taxonomy): Eukaryota > Viridiplantae > Streptophyta > Magnoliopsida > Ericales > Theaceae > Camellia > Camellia lanceoleosa. The sequence goes on along the minus strand of CM045771.1, from coordinate 140,131,819 downwards.
CACAAATAATTTTTAAGAGTTAATTAAAACAAACGTTGAAAAATTGTTTGATACATATGGTGGTTTTGGTTATAAAATAAACATTGAAAAATGTATACCATCGGAAAGTCTTGATTCGTTATTACAACTTTGAACATTGAAAAAGGATTTATGATATTTTTTTAAGATTATGAACTACTATGATTAAAACTTTGGATGCATATCGTTAAAAAGCTTTTGGAGTGTATATAAATTTAATATAACTTATTGGGTCATTCTATCAAACATTTGCAATACATGACTTATTGGGTCATTCTATCAAACACGTCTAATGATCATAATTGATTTCAGTCCAATAAATTCACACCAAAAAATAAAAAAACAAAACAAAAATACATGATTGGTTTATTTCGTGAACACGTGTTCAAGAAATGGGTTCTAGTTGTGTGCCTATATAAAGAAAACTTATTGGGCCATTCTATCGAACACTTGCAATACATGACTTATTGGGTCATTCTATAAGATGAAAAAGATGAACAAAAAATAAGATGAAAAAAAAAATGACAACAAATTAAGGGTTTAAAAACTATCTAACCCAAAACCCAAAATATAAAAAAAAAGAGTTGTCTAGATTAATATGGTAAAAAAGAAATTAAAAAAAAAAGAATGAAAAAATAGGCAACCCAAAACAAACCTTCCCTACCACAACAAAAACTGTCTAGATTAATCCCCAAAAAACTGTCTAGATTAATCTCCAAAAATGTCCAATTTGTTGATCATTCTATCAAACACATGTGTAATGATCATAATTGATTTGAGTCCAGTAAACTCACACCAAAAAATAAAAAAATAAAACAAAAAAACATGATTGGTTTATTTCCTGAACGTGTGTTTAGGAAATGGGTTCTAATTGTGTGCCTATATAAAGAAAACTTTTGGGTCATTCTATCAAACACTTGCAATACATGACTTATCAGGTCATTCTATAAGATAAAAAAAGATGAAAAAAATATATAACAAATTAAGGGTTTAAAAACTGTCTAACCCAGAATAGAAAAAAAAAAAAAAAAAAAAAAAAAAACAAAGCTGTCTAGATTAATATAGTAAAACAGAAATTAAAAAAAAATGGCAAAATAGGCAACCCAAAATAAACCTTCCCAACCATAATTCTAATGATTTGTGGCATTTAGTTATAAGATTTTGTGATGGTCAAATTTATGATAACTTAGTTATTAGACTTTTTGTAGTGTTTATGGTTATAACCCATGGTGGTTTTGATTATAAAATTTTGTGATGCTTAATTATAAATTCAAGTGAACTTAGTTATGAGGATTTTATGATATTTTTTTAAGATTATGAACTACTTTGATTAAAACTTTGGATGCATATCGTTAAAAAGCTTTTGGGGTGTATATAAATTTAATGACTTATTGGGTCATTCTATCAAACACTTCCAATACATGACTTATTGGGTCATTTTATCAAACACATGTGTAATGTTCGTAATTGATTCGAGTCTAGCAAACTCACACCAAAAAATAAACTACTAACGTAGAAAAAGGTGGTGATTTGCCCGGGAAATTGAACTCCTTTTGCAACTTAAAAATAGGCCATGGCTCATCACCAGTCGTGAAGTCAACAGCTACATATCAACAATCAAGGTCAATAACTTATTAGTTCAAAAAAAGCATGAAAATTGATATCAATGTCAGCATCTAGGTAATTAAATTTACCTGAAAACACAGCATCTCCATGAATGGTTCCTTTCTCTAGAGTTTCCCTTGAACCTCCATTTGTAGTATACCTGGAAACCATAGCTATCTGGTCAAGAAAGATTTTGACGATCAAAGAAGAAACAGAATATATTAACAAATCCACTTAGATCAATCTGAAAGTAAAATACCATCACATCATGAAAGTAAAGTCCATGATAGATAATGGACCACAAAAAATTTAAAAAGGCATAATCTGCATAACATCACTGGTGTACACAATTTCATGGGTGTGTTTGTGCATACAGTCAAAATGGAACAAAAGAAAAGATAAGGGACATCACACTAAGATCATGATGTTGAGAAGAAGGAAATGAAAGAATAATTTGCTCAAAACTGGCCCTAGAAAATTAATACGAAGTCAATACCACTCTATGGCTTCACCGATTTGTTGCCGCGATGACGCATCAATCTGCGAAAGTAAAATACCTTGCATGATAGATAATGGACCAGAAAAATTTAAAAGTTGCAAAAGTTGCAAAATAGGGGGAAAAAAAACATGATGATGTGATTTTATTGCACAGAAAAGTTGCAAAATATTTATCATTATGATTCATAATTGCAAAAATGTCATTGTAATGTCATTCTAGCCTTAAATTTTGTATGAATATCATTTTTCTAATTTAAAAACTATAATCATGAAAAACAAATTACAAACAATGGGAAATAGGGAAAATATTTACCAAAAGGTGAGGGTGCAATTTATGATGTGATTTTATTGCACAGAAAAGTTGCACCCTCATGTATTTGTAATTATTTGGGGAATCACTCAACTGTGGGATAGAAAACATAAAAATAAAAATCCACAAATATGGAGGGTTGCACCTCAGAGTTGCACCTGCACAGAGTAAGTTTGAGTTGCACCTCCTATGTTTGTGTAAATTTTTTTTTTTTTTTTTTTTTTTTTGGGTCTTTTACTGAATTGTAATTTTCCCCTTTTTAAATACCATTGTACAATTCATCATTTTCAGCAGATGGTCGAACACTTTGTGGGCAAAGGGAGTCATACATACTAAATGGCAATACAATACAAAATCACTATAAAATACCTGGCTAGTAAATGGAGTCATACATACTAAAGGGAGTCATGACCATTGCAATCAAGTCGTAAAACACAATTACAAAAAAGCAAATGGAGTCTGAACTATAAAATACCTGGCTAGTAAAGCGAGTTTCTGAAATCTTCCGAGAAGCCAAACCATCTGCTTTGTTCGTCTACAGATCCTCCGGGGCAAACATATTAATTCTATGTCAATAACATAAAATAAAATGTACAAAGTCCGACAATGCTCGGAATCGAACATAGTATTCATTTTTATTTTTATTTTTCACTTATAAAATTTTAAAAAAATAATTACCCCATTCTTAGCTTCAACAGGATGGGCTTCATCGATATAGCAAAGAAAGTCCGACAAAGACACTCCATGACTCATCATCACCATCAACATCACCTCCGTGAGTGCACTACAATCAAAACCAATTTCACGAATTAGAGAAAAGAAAAACCAAACAGAACAAAGATTGTAATTTTCTACAACTTGAAATGAAATCGAATATCCCCAAGTTCGTTTTCTTTATCATAAGGTTTTCACAAACGAGCGTGAGTAGCTTGAGACGACCAGATCGAGATTGATATCGCCTGGAGGCAACTAAGAGACGCGTAGTCCACGAATCAGAGTCCATTTTCGCTTCGATTGTAAGGAAAGATCGATAATTTTGCTTTAAAGATCGAAGGCTTAAAATGGACGTTGCGCAAGGAGGGGTTGAGGTTTGTGAGGGTGAGAGAGAGAGAGAGAGAGAGAGAGAGAAGGGTAGCGTCTTCAAGAATGGTGTTTGAAATTTGAAATCTGAAAAACAGAGGGTGAGAGAAATGATCTCTGCCTTTGATTTGTATGGCCTTGAAGTGTGATCTCAGCCCTTGATTTGTATGCCACATAGACAAATGTCCCATCAACTCCCTTGTTTTGTTATATAGATATCATCTTAATTACTCTTGCATTAAAGATAGACATACATGATAACACTTACTACTGTACTAAAGATAGACATACATGATAACACTTATTATATTAATAATATGTTCACACATAAAATAATATACATATATATCATCTGTTATTACTACTGTACTAGAGATAGGCATACATGATAACACTTACGAGTGTGTTTGTTTTGAAGGATTAGGGGGTGGGATTAGACTATTAGTTCCATCGGACTAATAGTCTATTATTTGTTTTATTTTTTTTGCTCCAGACTAATAGTTTCCCCAGACTATTAGTCCCACAAATATGGGACTATCCTATCCCATGGGGAAGGGTGGGATAGAAACCATGAGATTGGTATCCCATGGGATTATTTTATAAAATGTCCATTTTACTCCTCATGCTATTACTTAGCAAACAATTAGAAAAAGGATAAAATATTCTTTTAAACATTTATAAATTATTTTTTTAATGCTGTTAATTTAAAATTATATATTAAATAAAAAATTTAATTATAAATTATAAATTATAAATTTAATTTAATTTAATTAAAAATAATAAATTATAAATTATGGCCTTATAAATTAAATTTTTTATTGTTGTTAAAAAATTAAATTTACATATTAAATTAAATTATTTTTTTAGTGTTGTTAATTTAAAATTATATATTAAATAAAAAATATAAATTATAAATTAAATTTATTTAAAAATAATAAATTATAAATTATGGCCTTTTAAATTAAATTTTTTTAGTGTTGTTGAAAATTTAATTTATATATTAAATAAAATTATTTTTTATTGTCGTTAATTTAAAATTATGTATTAAATAAAAAATATAAATTATAAATTATAAATTTAATTGAAAATAATAAATTAAAATAATTAAAATATTGTGCAAAAAATAAAATAAAACAAATTTTTATTTAATCTAGTTAAAAATAATTAAAATATTAAAGTTATGTTTAATATTCTATTACTTAGTAAATAATTGAAAAGGATGAAATAGTCATTTGAGCATTTATCCTTCTCCATAATATCCCAAATAAACATTGGATAATTAACAATAGTCCAATCTAGACATCTAATCCCATGACTAAACAAACATATGATACAAATTTAGTCCAACCAAATAGTCACGAGACAATGTATCTTGGGACTAATAGTCCGATAGATTACAATCCCCCCTTATCCAGTCCATCCAAACAAACGCACATTAATAATATGTTCACACATAAAATAATATACTATACTAAGGCCTCGTTTAGGAACAGGCTACTTTAGTAACTTTTTGACTTTTTACGAAAAGATGTGCAGAAAAGTAGAGATATGATGTGACAACTTTTAGTAATTTTTTGACTTTTTGGCTAAAATAGCCACTCCTCAAACGAGGCCTAAATATTATATAAATGCAGCATTATTGTAGATTCTTCTTTGCTTTGACTCTTTGTATTTTAAAATGTGATACAATGAAATTCTGATAGAAAATAAATTGAAAGAAAAAAAAATTCAAAATTTATTTTCTTGCATGTATTTGAATAGATGAAAATTATGACAGAAAATAAAAATAGTAGAAAATGAAATGAAAGAAAAAAAAATTGAAAATTTATTTTCTTGCATGTATTTGAATAGATGAAAATTTTGTAAAAAATTGATGGAAAAAAATATAATCACTGCATAACAGGGAGCTGTGAAAAGAAACATAGAGACAAAATAAAGATTTTTGGTGAATTTTTTTTTTTTTTTTTTTTTTGTGTGTGTATATTTTGTAAGAAATTGTTAACTTCACTAACAAGTTAATTTGAGTTGTACAGAAAACTTTAATTTATATTACTTTCTAGAACTCTATCTAAAAAAACGCACCATTTTTTTTTCTTTTTCATTTATTTTCCTATAACCAAACTGAGCCTTACAGATAAGGTTACACAAGTTTTGTCAATAAAATATTTGGCACTAGATTAAAACAAAGAAAATTGTTGAATAGTCCAATTTAACAACTGCGTAGAGTATTACGTCTAATGGATATTCTTTATTGATGAAAAGTTCACCATTTGTGAAATAGTTTGTTAAGAAATCTTTTATTGTTTTAGATAACATTTTATTTCCAATTTTACCCATTAATCTATCTATTGAATTTTTTTTTATCTATTTAATTTTTTGGACTATCTGTTTCAATTTATATCTATCTGTTCAATTTTTTTCCTATCTATTTAATTTTTTTCACTTATCCATTGAAGTATCTATCTAAATTTTATTATCTGTTCAAATTTTCCTTTTTTGCTTAAAACTATATGTCCAGATTTTATTATACATTCATTTTTTCCCTTTCTGTTTAAATCTAGGTGTATAAATCTCAAATCCTATCTGCTTAATTCCTAAATCTCTTATCCTCTAGATTTGTTCCATTTTTATGTTAAATACATCATATATACACAAATATAGAACCAGAGACCCAAACCCACTATCTGTTGAAAAAATAATAGATCTGTGTGTATAGATCAGAGACATGAGAGATCTTAGAGAGAGAGAGAGAAAAATGATAGATTATCAATCAACAACAACAACAACAGATCTATGTGTATAGATTAGAGACATGAGAGATCCTAGGGGAGAGAGGAATGACAGATCATCAATCAATAACAACAACAACAGATCTATGTGTGTAAATTAAAGACATGAGAAATCTCGGGAGAGAGAGAGAGAGGAATGATAGATCAAAAATCAATAACAACAACTATAAAAATAAAAATAAAAAACCCTCTCAACAACTCATATCCATGTTCTCTTTTAATATATATAGGTCTCATCATCATCAAAGACATCCTCGTTTCCATTTCCACCTGATGATGATGTATCCAATCACCTTTCAAAACGTCATCATTATCGGCACCAGTTCTGCCGATCTTGTCACATTGTAACAACCCTCGTACCAATTACCGAATAACCACTGAACTATATACTGATTATTGCTAAACTGAACTGATAATGACGAATAATCGAATTAACTAAAGTACTGAATGAACTGATTGAAATTAAAACTGAAATTGAATAAGTTTATCTATTATTGCATATTGCATCTGTTTGATTATTTGATTATCTGTTTGAATTCATATGTTTAAACTGCTAATTGAAGGCCTTATCGGCGGCCGATTTAGAAACCGTTTAGTGTTTTGGAATCAGGAGAATATTTGTGATTTAATGACATATTTATCTAAAAATTGGTTAGGAATGATTAAATTGGATTAAATAAGTTAATTGTCAAGTTTGACTTAATTACCAAATTGCCATGGTGAGTGGAGCTTGTTTATTCAATTATAATGAGCCTTATACACCTTATACACTTAGAGAAAACATTTCATCAGCCATTTCTCTCCTCCATAGCCGACCTTAGAAGAGAAGTAGAGAGAATTGAGAGAGAGTTGAGTTCTTCTTGGAAATTGCTTGGAATTGGTGTATAACTTGGCATAATCTAGCTTCCACACCTTGAAATTGACACTCTAGGTAAGGAAATCATCTTCTTCTTGTTGTCCTTGAGCCTCATTTTGCATGGTTCATGCCCAATTAGAGAGCTATGCCATGATTTAGTGCAAGAATGTTGAATTGAAGCTTGAATGTTGCATGCATGGTCATTTGGCATATTTTGAAGTTAAATTCTTGGAGAAGTATACATGCATGTCCATGTTTTTATCATAATCCATGTTTCCCACATTGTTTTCAAAGATTAGAGCTCAATAGAGCAAGATTTAAAGCTTGATTTTGGTTTAAAGCTCATGCATTGCATGTTTTGATAGTGTTCTTGAATTGTTCTTGAAAAATGGTTTTAATTGACTCACCTTTGAGGCTTGAATTCATAAATTGGCTTTTGAAACTTGTTATACATTGTTTTGGGATGTGTTTTCCAGAATTTGGGCCCAAGAGGTCGAGTTTTGAGTGAGAGAATGCTTGGTTTGAGCTTGGAAGGCAAATCTGGAAATTCCAAATTTGGCTTCTTCGCTCGAGCGAAGGATTCCTCGCTCGAGCGACCAAGGTTTCCTCTGAGCCACGCTCGAGCGAAGGATTGGTGGCTCGAGCGTAAAATCGAAAGCATCCAAGATTTCTATCGTTTCATCGCATCGGCGAAGGAAGGCTCGCCGGCGAACCCTTTGATTTTGGAACCTCGCCGGCGAGCATCGATGCGAGCATCGCGTAAAATTGAGCATCCGATTACTTTCTTTGTTTCATCGGACCGCTTCGGCGAAGGGTTGTTCGCTCGAGCGATGCCTTTGATTTTGCAACCTCGCCCCAGCGAAGGAAGGCTCGCTCGAGCGAGACCCCTGTTTTCAGCAACTTTTGAAAAATGCCTTCCAACTGTATTTTTGCATCCTCATCCCATCCTAGGCATTCTTAGGCCTAGTTTAAGACATCTTAATGAGGATTTAGACATAGAACCACACCGAGGAAATTTAGGGATTTAATTATCATCCTTCCGATTGTGAAACTTAGTGTGTGTTCTATTTGCTAACTGCTTAGGGTTGGCTCTCGGGACGCCATCTAGCCGCTATTAGCCCAATCTCGTGAGTAACAATTGTGTAAAGATATGTTCAAAATGGTTATCTTTTGAATCTCGAATCAATTGTTTATTGAATCGATATTGTTCTTGAATGAATGTATGTCCTGTATTGTGAAGTGTATTGTGGCATTCTTAGCATTGAGTGTTACTGTAACAGAGCTCTGTCGATTTCCTTGTGGAACCATATCATTTCATCGTTGGTAGCCATCATTCTTGTTGGTTCTGTTAAGACCGGTCCTTTCGGACCTCTTGTTTATAGGCTAATGGATGTACCACATATGATTGAATGAAATCTTGAAAGATTGAAATCTCGTTTAATGAACCGATTTCATTATCAGAAGGACATTCATTCATAACCTCTTTATGCTATATGTTATTCATCGGGCTTTAGCTCACCGCTTATATATATATATATGTAGGTTCTCGGCAACTGCATCGGAGCTAGAGCGTGGGTCGGTCCCGCTTTTGTCAAGCACCTATGTGCCTCACCGAGGTTCAATTGCCATGCTATGGCTTGGGGTGTTTTGTGTCCCCATCGGTCTCTTTCTTGTGTTGTATTTTTGTATAGACATTTCGTGACTGTTATCGAGGATTCAATCCGTCTTGTTGATCAGTATATGATTGTATAGAATGTCTTGGTTGAACCGTATGAATGCATAAAATGTTTTTGACATACTGATTTTCACAACTCAATGGACACTAGTTATTTATCAGATGGCTTCGCCAGCTCAGACTGCTTAATCAGATATCGCTCACAGGCCTTTGGTAATCTCGGATTCTTGGCGATTCTGATGCTAAACCCATAGGGCCGGGTTTGGGTCGTGACACACATCTTGAGAGCTCTAGCGAGAGGGCCGTAAAGTCGTCATCTTAGAAAGAGAAGATCGAATCAGAGGCACTTAACTCAACCATCAACTCACTCGAGCTCGATCTATTTTAGACGGTGATCCACAACAGTATTTATGCCTCCCTCCGGACCAACTTGCCCCGAGAGTCCATGGGTTTCCAAGGCTACCCGTTTGTAGAGAGATCTAGAAGGACGGTGGTAGTAAGGGGAAGAGAAGGATGATGGCATGAACGAAACCAAGATTTTATCATTGGAGGGGTCAAAAGACAAATAAAATTTTTATATCATATACATATACATGCATGTATATATAATATGATATATAAATTATGTATATACACAAAAAAAATTCAAATACCATAGAAGTAATTTCTAATAGGATGAAGTTTTTTTTTGGTGCAAAATAAAAAAAAAAAAAAAAGGATGCAAGATAGAAGAAAAATGAGATATGTATTTTTTTTTATACTAGAGATCATTTTATGTATAAAATGAGATATATTTTTAAAATACCATGACAAACCATATTTTTCACAGAAGCAAAGGGCCATAGGCCCCATAGTTTTCTCCTAGTTTCGTGCCTGGATGGTGGTGATAGTGTCGAAAGATGAAGAAGAGAGAGGGAGAGGTGTTTTGATTTTTCTACCGTGTCTATCACACATATATATAGAGGGTATTTTGGTCATTTACCTTAGACATATACTTATGGAGAAAGTATTTTAGATTGTGAATTTTGACCAAACAAAGTGCAAATTTAAATTTATGGACCGAGTGCCTATCAAAACATCAAAATAAAGAAAATAAAATTATAAAAAATTCAAAAATTTAAAAGTCATAAACATCATAAAATATTTTAATATTGTTGATGAGAAAAATATTCTATTAAAAAGATCATAATAAAAATGAGAATGGAATTATACTCACATCTCTTAAAGTTTGAAAAAAATATCACAAGTTTCATAATTTTGGTATAATTATCTTGTGTTCCCTTAAACTGTGTTTTGATCATGAATTTAGGTAAATATTTGGAAAGAAAAAAGAGAAAACATTAGTAAAATGTAACAAGTCTTAAGTTTCGAAAGAAATATAAAAAATCTCATAATTTTTTTAAGTAACTTTTTAATTTTTTGATTTTTATCTTTTAACTATTTAGCCAAAAAAAAAAATGAGGTTGACAAATGGGCCTTAATCTGATAGGGGGACTTTTGTTGGGCTTTTGAGCCAAGTAATGGTTCATCCTACTAGAGTTAGGCTATGTTTGATTTATAAATTTAGAGAGAGATTTAAAAGGAAAAAATGAAAAAAAAAAGTATGTGAAAGATAAGTAAAATATAATTATATTATATTGATATTTTACTATTTTTTTTTTCTTTTTCAAATCTTTCTCTAAATTTATAAACCAAACACAATTTTACTGAAACCTGAATTTATTGAGCAGGCCGGGCATGGTGTCTAGGGGCTTATGGGAAGAGAACCCAACTATGGGTCCAAAATGTGGGGCCTATGGGCTAAACCAATTACCCAATAAACTTGTGGGAAAGCACAATTTCTAAGCTGGAGACTTAGTGCTTGTTTGGTGCAGCTTAAAAGCTGCTTATTTCAACTTTCAGCTTAATTTAAGCTATTTTGATGTGTTTGGTTTAGTTTATAACTTATAGCTTATAGCTTTTTGGAAGTTAGAAATCAGCTTATTCTTTGAGTGGGGCAGGAGATGCGTAATTTATAAGTCAGAAATCAGCTTATGTTCATAGTTATAAGCTATAAGCTGTTTAGGTATAAGCTATAAGTACTTTCCTACAGCTTTACCAAACAGGGCCTTAAGGGTCCAAATTGTTAGCCCTATGGGCAACCATTTTCACACACACACACACACACACACACACACACAGGTTGTTTAGATATGTTGGCTTAGGGGTGAGCATAGTCCGGATTGGACCGGATTTGGGTAAAATTAGGACCAATCCGTTATCTACGGTTCTTAAAAAATTGGAACCAATCCAATCCATTTAAATCGTGGAACCAATCCAAACCAATCCATTTAAACACGGATTGGATCGATTTAAGACCACAGATTCACATAATTAAATAACAAAAAAATATATATTACACTTTAATTTCATAAAAACATAAACATTGCACTATATTAGTTTCGCAATAGCAACATATCTTTCCATAATATCGACATACTATTTTAAAATTTAAACAACCATAAAAAAACTAGTTCCATCATAAGTATTTAGACAATTACAAATTAAAACAAAAAACTAACAAAAAAAAGTAATAAAAGAAGATACTATACGGGTTTAGGTTTGGGTTTAAGTTTAGGTTTAAGTTTTATATGGAATAAGAGAAGATACTATGCGGGAGGGTGTATAATAAAAATATAGACTATTTGTATACGGTCCGAATCAGTTCCAATCCGAAACCGTGGGGTTCAATCTGGAATCAATCCGTAGACTACAAATTTTTAATTTTTCAATCCGGAACCGGACCACAGATTTAAAAAATCAATCCAAACCTATTAGATTAGATTGAATTAGATTAAATTACGAATTTCACGAATTCCTTACTCAATCCTATGTTGGCTACCCCTCAAAATTCAGGCCACTGGTCAATCCGCACGCACAAATGCTTAAAATATTTAAAATTTACTCATGACGTGGGCTGTTACGGGGTGGCCATTAGCTCGTACGATTCAGTTCTATTTTTTTAATATTTAAAAAAATTATTTTAGTTTTTAAAATTGAGTTGGTTTAATATTTTTTGTAATAGATTGAGTTTAGAATTTATATGTTTAACCCAATTCGACCCGCTATTAAATTAATTAATTAATTAATTATAATATATTAAAATATCTTTTTTTTTTTGTAATTTAAATTTTATTTATGTTAATTTTTTTAAAACTTACATTTGTGGTGATATTTGATTGAATTTATATACAAAATCTTTCAATTTATAATGTTAAGAAATATAATGTGTGGTTAAATTTAATTATGAAATGTTTTCAAAAAAAATTAACATAAGCCTGATAGATAGACTTGGGATTTATAATTATTTTTTAGGACAAGCTTGGCAAATATAGATGCGACGTTAGGTCGGGCGAACTTGGACAAACTCAAAATCTCTTATTATATAGTCTTTGATTGAACCCAAATCCAACCCGACTCAACTAATACCCACCCTTACTTAATTATTGATTTATTTAAAAATTAGTCAAACTCTCTTTCGTGTTAGTAAAAATTTTAAAAGTAATATTTCGAAGGTTTCTAACATTCCTCGATACTAAAATAACTTTACCATAATCCCTGTCAAAATGAAATAACTTTACCACTACGGTATTGTTTTTTCGTAAAATAAATAATAATAATAATAATAATAATAATAATAATAATAATAATAATAATAATAATAATAATAAATTGTATAATTTAAGAAAAGGTGGCTTTGAAAATTATATAGTTTAAGAAAAGGTGGCTTTTGTGGGGATATATTTTCTGAGTACCAACACGTGGCAAGGTGATGTCGACGTGTCAGCTGGGGTGCCACGTGACCTGGACATGATGTCGAGGTGATCTCGGCTAGGCCGAGGTTATCTCTGAAGATATCGGAATCCGAGATAAGCGGATAAGGGACAAGAGTCCTAGAGTGAAGAAAGACTTCAAGATGGATAATGATAGTATTCTTAGGGAGTCTATCATTATCTCTTGTAGAGTCCAAAGTAAGCACTGAATGGGAGTCCATAGAAGTCAGGCTTTTATTGGGACTAGGATTGAGTTAACTATAAAAGAGAGGCACCCTCGTGGGTCTAAGGTACGCAATTTATATTCTAAATAGTGAGTTTTGCACTATTGATTATCTTTAAGAGATATACTGATTTGATCGTCGGAGTGCCCCCGGGTGGACAAACCATCGCTGGAGACTTCTCTTTCTGTTGCAGGTTAGCTAAAAGCCATCTATTCTGCCAGTGATCTCCAACTGATTACTAAGCGGGCAGTGTAATCAGAAAATCACTCACACAATTTGGCGCCGTCTGTGGGAAAGAAAGAAGAATAGATAGCCGGTAACGGGTAGAAGGAAAAGATTGGGGACGACGCTCCTACTAGGAATGGCAGATCTATCAATCTTGACGTCGAAGGAGACAACCGCAATGCAGAAACTCGTGACCAGGGTCACGGAGAGAAAGACGTCGGCTAGACTGGCGACGTACCAAAGAAACCAGATCGAAACGGATACTATAATGAAGATAACCTCCAGGTGTGGAGGGATAGATGCCTACGGAGGGATGAAGAAGTAAAAGAGATGGCAAACAAGTTGGCAGACCTGCAATCGGTCGTCAACTTCATGATGCAAAACAATGTCATGCAGCGATCATTTCCGTTGCAGGACACGCCGATTCCAGCGGCCAATACCCAGAAGGGAGGGCAAAAAACAATCCCCATAGCCCCTCAGCATACCAGGAGCGGAAGACACTCTCACCAACCCTCCAGGGAGGTCGGACGAGGAGAGTCCAAAAGAGAAGAATCACAAATGACGCATCACACAAAGGAGGCAAACCCCAAAGAATATCGGCATGTTCAAGGGCGGGCGCTGTGCTTCGACACAACTCATGGAGAAAGGTCGAAAAGGGCTCACCACGAAGCCGAGAGTAGTATACCGAAAAGACTAAAGTCGAAAGATAGCCGAGCTCCTGGGCGGAGGAAAGAAGACTTGAGAGATTACCTCGAGAGGAGGCAACATAATGCCGATGCTGAGGTAACTTCACCTGTTAAGCCGAGAACACCATTCTCGGTGGAATTAGACAAATTTGAAGCACCAAAGAGATTCAGTATGCTGAGGTTCCAAATATATGATGGTAAGTCGGACCCCAACTTCCACGTTGGGTTATACCTGAATTCAATGGCACTATACAGTGGGAAGGAGCCGTTACTCTACAAAGTATTCCCCTCATCTTTTGAGGAGATTACATCAGATTGGTTCCACAAACTACCAAAGGGAAGCGTGAAGACTTGGGAAGGCTTGGCTGAGATGTTCGTGGCCAAGTTTGTGACGAATAAACTGTAGCCCTTGAGGGTAGACGCATTGATGACCCTAAAAATCACCGAGGACGAAGGCCTTAGGGCCTATGCAAAAAGGTACTATGAGGTGTTCAATCAAATACCCAAATGCAACCAAGAGGTGGCGGTCGTGTCTTTCAAGAACGGCCTGAAAGATGGCTGTCCACTACGGAAGTCATTGGCAAAGACATTGCCAAAAAGCATGGAAGAACTCATGGCCAGAATCGAGAAATATGCCAGAGCCGAGGAAGATACGTCGGGAAACAAAGAGACAAAGCATGAGAAAGGAAACGACTTGCCGAAGCGAGGTCGAGGTAACAATGGATCCAGCAACCAAGAGGCAGAACTAAGGGCTGCACAAGCAGTAACGACTGTGTTTCGAATCCCGATCCACAAAGTCCTAGATCAAATACGGAACCAACCCTATTTCAGAGCACCAGCAAGGATACCAGGGGAATTTATGGGGAGGAACATTGGCAGGCATTGTGCTTACCACAATGAAGAGGGGCATATGACTTAGGGTTGTAGAGCCCTGAAAGCACACTTGGAAGACTTGGTAAGGCAAGGCCATCTGAGAGATCTGGTCGACGAGGCCAGAACAAGAGAAGAACAGGCAAGATTGCCTTAAGTACCAGCAGCTCCGCCTCCCCCAGCACAACAACCACAGGTAGGAGGACCACGGGTGGTTAATGTAATTCACTCAAAGGTGAACGAAAACGACATACGGGGGGAAACCCAGAAGGTGAAACACCTGCAGCATCTGAACCAGGTCGGACAAAAAAGACTTCGGCCTGAAGAGTGCCAGGGATCGATAATAGCCTTTACTGAAGCCGACCTAGAGATGGTCCAGCATCCGCATAACGATGCCTTGGTAGTATCCCTCCAAGTTGAGAAGTGCCAAGTGAAACGCATCCTGATTGACCAAGACAACTCTTGCGACATCATGTATGTTAGATGTTACAAGGAGCTGGGCCTTCACCTTGATGATATGGAGCAATCCAATGGCCCGATGGTCGGGTTCAATGGAACGCCGATATGACCACTTGGCGCAACAAACTTGGAAGTGCAAGCCGGCACTAAGAAGATCAAGACAGAGTTCACCGTAATCGACACACCTTCTCCTTACAACATCATCTTGGGAAGGCCATGGTTGTATGCAATGGGGGCAGTTCCCTCAACATTGCATCAACTATTGCGGTTCCCAACAGAATATGGGATTAAAGAAGTCAGAGGAGATCAACTGCAAGCAAAAAATTGCTCCATGGCAGTAATGAAATCCACCTGTAGCATTCGAGAACCAGGGAAGGCAGAGATCGTAGACAAAGACATGGAGGTCCTAGATGATGTCGGTAAGGAGCCAGCCGAGAAGAGTGAAGAGGCATTGAAGAAAATCCTCGTCCAGGAGGGGGATGAAGAACGCTTCTTTCTTCTTCGCTCGGGCTTAGCCGAAGAAGAAGAGAGAGAGATGGAAGCTTTTTTTAGAGCAAACATTGAGGTGTTCGCTTGGAAACCTTATGAAATGCCTGGCATTGACCCCGAGGTCACTTGCCACAAACTGAGCGTTGATAGGTCGGCCAAACCTGTAATTCAGCGAGCTAGAAGACCGACATTGATGCACATCGAAGTAGTAGAGGAGGAAGTAGACAGACTTCTGGAGGCCAGGGACATCAGAGAAGTCAATTACCCAACATGGCTATCAAATACACTGGTAGTTAAAAAAGAAGAATGGTAAATGGAGAGTCTACGTGGACTTTACCAGCCTGAACAAGGCTTGTCCCAAAAACAGCTTTCCTCTACCCAAGATTGACCAGCTGGTGGATGCCACTTCTGGACATGGAAGGATGAGCTTCCTGGATGCTTACAGGGGGTACCACCAGATAGCCATGTACCCCCCAGATGAGGAAAAGACAGCATTTATCACCCCAAAAGGCCTGTACTGTTACAGAGTAATGTCTTTTGGATTAAAAAACGCAGGAGCAACTTACCAAAGGTTGGTAACCAGGATGTTCAAACACCTGATTGGCCGAACAGTAAAAGTCTACATCGATGACATGGTCATGAAGACCAAGAACCTGAGGGTCATCTTGCTAACCTAAAAGAAGTCTTTGAGATCCTCAAAACATATCAGCTCCAACTCAATGCATCAAAATGTGCATTTGGAGTTGGATCTTGTAAGTTCTTGGGGTACCTAGTGACCAGAAAGGGCATTGAGGCCAGCCCAGATCAGATAAAATCCATCCTAGAGTTGAAGAGCCTGACGTCGGCAAAACAGGTGCAAATGCTTACTGGAAGGGCCGCAGCCCTAAACAGGTTCATAAACCGAAGTTCAGACAAGTGCAAACCTTTCTTCAACTTAGTAAAGAAAGCCACGGACTTCCTATGAACCGAAGAGTGTGAAACCGTTTTGGCCGACCTAAAGAAATATCTGACCATGGCTCCAGTTCTTTCAAATCCAGAAACCAGAGAGGAACTGTTCCTATACTTAGCTGTTTCAAAACATGCAGTAAGTGCAGTGATAATCCGAGAAGAAAAAGGGGAACAAAGGGCAGTCTACTATGTAAGCAAAACCCTAGCCGATGCAGAAACAAGGTATTTACCTTTAGAGAAATTGATGCTGGCCTTAGTAATGGCTTCAAAGAAGCTGAACCATTATTTTCAGGCCCACAAGATTGTGGTGCTAACAGAACACCCACTGAAGTCCTTGTTGCAACAATGAGACTTAACAGGAAGAATAGCTAGATGGGCAGTGGCCGTGGGCCAGTATGACCTAGAGTTCAGGCCGAGAACAACAATCAAAGGCCAAGTATTGGCCGACTTCGTGGCCGAGTTCACACCAGAATCCATCGTACACCAGGCTCCATTAAGCCGAGATGAACGATGCCCAAGCAAGGAAAAAGAAGCACAGCCGAATACAACAGAACAAAGGAAAGAAGAAAAACTCAGACCCTCCAGCATTTACATCGGCGACTTCTTTCGACTGTTCGTTGATGGGAGTTCAAACCCACAGGGAGCGGGGGCAGGAGTAGTATTGATATCTCCAGATGGAGAGATATTGGAACAGTCCATTCGATTCGGGTTCAAGGCCTCAAACAACGAGGTAGAATATGAAGCATTGATTGCAGGACTGAAGCTGGCAGTAGCAGCAGAAGCAGATGAGGTAATAGTTTTTTGTGACTCACAACTTATAGTGAACCAGACAATAGGCGAGTTTACAGCCCGAGATGAAAGAATGTCGGCATACGCAAAAGAGGTCATCAGGCTGGCAGCCTTGTTTCAGAACTGTCGACTACTTCAGGTTAGCCGAGATGATAACAGCCACGTCGATGCATTGGCCAACCTGGCAAGTTCATAAAAACAAGGACAATAATGATTGACTATTTGTCGGGCCCGAGCATTAAACCACCGACCACAGAGCATGAAGCATTGTGTGCGGACATGGGACCAAGCTGGATGGATGCAATTGTTGCATTCCTGAAAGAAGGGAAGCTGCCAGATGACCACAAAGAGGCGCACAAGGTTAGATTGAAATCAGCAACATTCAGTCTGATAGCAGAAGGACATCTCTACAGAAGGTCCTTCACAGGACCCCTTTTAAGGTGCGTACACCCTTTGCAGGTTGAGGATTTTTTATATGAAATTCATGAAGGAGTTTGTGGGAGCCACACTGGGGGCAGATCACTCACCCATAGGGCCATTACTCAAGGGTATTGGTGGCCCTACATGCAAAAAGATGCAGAAGCCTATGTGAAGAAGTGTGAACAATGCCAAATGTTTGCACCTTTGATACACCAGCCAGCTGCTGACCTGAACCTTGTATCCAGTCCTTGGCCATTTGCCCAATAGGGCATGGATCTCGTTGGGCAATTGCCCCAAGCAACTGGGCAAAGGAAGTACTTGCTGGTAGCAACATATTACTTCACGAAATGGATAGAAGCAGAACCTTTTGCCAAAATCCGAGATGTGGATGTCAAGAGCTTCATTTGGAAGAACATCATCACCCGATTTGGGATTCCAAGAGCAATAGTTGCAGATAATGGAACACAATTTGACAGCAAGCTAATCAAGAGCTTCTGTGCAAAATTCAAGATCAAGAATTACTTTTCAACTCCAAGCTTTCCCCGAAGCAATGGACAAGCAGAAGCATCCAACAAAGTAATCCTGGATGGGATAAAAAAGAGGCTGCAGGCAGCAAAATGAAAGTGGGTAGATGAGTTGCCCAATGTACTCCGGACATATCGGACTACGCCGAGAAGATCAACAGGGGAATCCCCCTTTGCCATGGCTTATGGCACAGAAGCAGTCATTCCACTAGAGGTCGGCATCCCAGGGATCAGAACCCAAGGAGTTAAGAACGGGACTAATGATGTACTCTTAGCCCGAGATCTGGATCTTTTAGAAGAAAGAAGGGAGAAAGTTACAATTCAGCTCGCAGCATACCAGCAACAGTTTGCCAGAGCTTATAACAAGAAGGTTAACCCAAGGGAGTTCCAAATCGGCGACCTAGTCCTGAGAAAAGTCGTCGGCAACAAGAAGGATCCCAGGGAGGGCAAGCTTGGCCCAAACTGGGAAGGACCCTACAGAATCACTTCGATATTAGGCAATGGGGCATATCGGCTTGAAAATAATGAGGGCAAAGCATTGCCAAGACCCTGAAACACTTGTAATTTGAAAATTTTCTATCATTAGATATTGCTTGTTTTTTGCCGACATCATCAATAAAATCTTAGTAGAATTCTTCAACACTTATGACTGATAAAGATGCATAATGTTGTTTCTGGAAGACATGAATAATGAGAACCCAAGTGGAACTCAGGTTCACATTAGGGGGCAAAGAGAAGACAAAGATGTTTAACACTTGTTGAAATTTTTAGCAATTTACAAGTTGAAGTTAAACCGAGATTATTATTTAACACTTGTTGAAATTTGTAGCAATTTACAAGTTGAAGTTAAACCGAGATCATTGTTTAACACTTGTTGAAATTTGTAGCAATTTACAAGTTGAAGTTAAACCGAGATCATTGTTTAGCACTTGTTGAAACTTGAGAAAAGTTTACAAGCTGAGTTAAACCGAGAAGATGCTTGAACACTTGTTGAAACTTGAGAAAAGTTTACAAGTTAAAGACTAAGGTTGAATACTTGTTGAAATATGAGAAAAATTTACAAGTTAAAACCAAAGTTATGTTAAGACTGAATCCCTTTTTTACTTGCCAAGGTAAGTCATCAGTTTGTAACCAAGGTATGTCACCACAAGAAGGTTGCACAAAGAAGGAAGAGTATATTAAAGACATGTAGAATATTCTAAGTATAGAATCATGCAAAAGCAATAAAGAGAAGACAAACATACAATCATTCAAAAGCAAAAGAGTTGTATTAAGAAAACATCGGCGATGTAAAGAGTCTTACATTACTTCAAGAAAGAAAGAGAAAACGAAAAACATGAAGTTAAGATTCTTCAGCATCGTTAGTAGGCTGGGTCTCGACCTCGGAAGACTTTTAGGAGGACATCTCGGCTACCTTCTCCGCCGCAAGCTCAACATCAATTTCTACAAGGGTCTGATCAAGGCTCTTGTCGACGACAGGCACGTCCAAAGGTGCCTGCTCAGGAGTAGCTTTCTTGGGAACTTCCTCACCATCATCATCTTGAGTCAAGTCCATGACTTGCTCATTCAAAGAAAGAGACTTGGCCCCAGCAGCCTCCTTGGATTTCCTCACCAAGGCCTCATCCTTATCTTCATCCTCAGACTCAGATTCGCTGTCAAGTTGACTTAGAGGTGGAGATGGAGGAAATGGAAGAGGAATGGCGTCGGCACTTCGAAGAGGCGAGTCCTCGGGGACTTCAAGCTTTTTCAGAAGAGACATCCAACCAAGGGTGAAACCCTTGTTGCATGCCTGCTTCACTTGTATTTCATAGGCCTCTATAACATTGGCTATGCCCTGAGCATATGCCTTCTCATCGGCATCCTTGATTTCGGCCTCTTCGGTGGCCAAAGCTTCTTGAAGCTCTTTTTGGACCTGGGCCATTTTTTCCTCGGCCTCTCTTTTTTGAGAATCAGCAACCTTTCTGATAGCCTCGGCAGATTCAGTCTTTTCCTCGGCATTAGTCTGGGCCTTGATAGCAGTCTCAGCCTAGTCTTCCAACTTTCTCATCTTTAACTGAAGACTTTTGTTGGTCTTTTGAAGGCTAGAGACCTCCTTCTTCATCTTGGTCAACTTCTGCCGATTTTCAAAAGATTGAACAGAGAAAGAGTGGGTATGCTAGATAGCCTGAAAGCACACAAGGCAAAAGTTATTGCAAAATTTTCTAAATACAAGAAAGAGAGAAGAAATTACCAAATAGAAGACACTTACTTGAACAGAGCGCTGAAGCATCAGAGCGTAGTTTTCATACTCGCTCAACTCGACGTTCCGATCAAGATCGCCGGGCAGAAGTAGAGTAGTACTGAGGGCTACGTCGATATTGATGTCATTGGCACTATCAGTAGCCAAGACTGGCTTATGTTCCAAAGTGATTTGAGGGGCCCAGGGGGCACCATGCTTTTGAGACCCCGAGGTCGTTGCAGAAGATGACCTTGGCTTCTTTGACTTTGGGGACTCAGATGGTTGGGACTCAGAATGCCTCTTCCCAGCAGAAGGTTGAGATTTGTCACTCTCAGCCAACTTACCAATTGGTAAAGTATCCTCAGACTCAACATGAGTTACTTTCGCCTTTGGTTGAGCCTTTTTGACTCTTTTCGGCTTCGGCGGAGTCTGAGTTTGAGCTGGCTAAGTGTCAACATCGGTTGGAATGTTAGCCAGGAGGTCTTTTGCAACTGGTTTTGGACGACCCATCTCAGCAGAAAAGACCGTTCGGCGTCGTCGACGGTGTTGAGATATCGGAATCAAGTATAGAGCCGAGGTTGATGGCTAATCAGCTGGATCAGATGTTGATCCTTGGTCTGTCTGAGATGTGGACGTAGTTTATAGGGTTGTGACAGAGGGTGGAGAAAGGCTTTTCTTTTTTCTCTTGGGGACGTCGGACAGAGCTGACTTGTATGTTGGAATAAAATTGAGAAGTAGAGGTGCCTTCCGTTTATGGACTGACAAGTCCAAGAGTTTCTTCAAATCCTTGCTGGGAAAGAAGGATTGGCGAAAGTTTTTTGATGGCTTAGGAACAGCTGCAAGAGAAACAGACATTAAGAAACAGATAAAATATGAAAAGACTTCAAAAAACAAGTAAGTATGAATGCAGGGCTCTTACCATTGCCCTCTACAAAGACTGATCGAGGGAAAGGGAAGACATGGAGGTCTTCATCTGGGGCGAACTCCCAGTTCCCCGATGTAATGAAATAGTCATCCCCAGCTCCCTTGTTGGAGTCAGGGAGGTCGGTAACGATTTTGTATTCAGTAGACCTCGGCTTGAGGTAGTAAACATAGCCGGTGTCTTTTTTGAGGCCACATGTAACAACCCCATCACGTATAATGATTAGTACTTGATTAATTAAGAGGATTTGAGATTTAATTGCCGAGTATTATAATTTATTTGGGATTTATGAGAATTGTGGAATCTGACTCGTATGTGATTTTATCGAAGGTTTATTTTGGAATTAGAAATTAAGGGTCCAAATGGCTTAAGGGAGTAAAATTGAGAAGCTAATCAATTTAATTTTAATTACGGACCCATTTGGGAGTTTAATTAAATATTCGATTCAGTTTAGTGAAATTGAGATTCAATTAATTAGATCTAAATTGGAGAAAATTAAGTTAATTAAATCATGAAAGATTGAGGATTATGAATATTGCGAATTAAATTTAGTTATGGGGTGACCAATTTGAATATATAATTTAATTGACGGAAACTTGGGGTCTGATCAGAAATTGAAGGCCTAAATAATTTAAGAAACCAAAATTGAGGTTGGAAATAAGTTCGATTTATTATTTAGAGCATTTTGGGAGTCTGATTAAAAATCTGATTCGGATTAATAAAATTTAAATATAATTAATTGGGCCCTAATGGAAGTAAATTTGACTAATTTAATTATATGGGATTTGAGGTTAGTTATAATTAACTAATTGCATGTTGATTGAAGTTAATTAAGATTAAGTGATATTTGATTAAATTATTTCTAGACATAAAATTTAATTGGACTAAATTAGTATTGTGAGTGTATGGAGAATCTATGTTTGGGTGTGTGCATGTGATGTGTTGGATGCCTAAGAGGAGTGCACGTGTGCCATGTTTGAAATCAAAAGTGAGGTGTGTGTATGGGAGTGTATAACCGGGTGAAACATAAAGAAGAAAACACAAAGAAAAAGAAAACAGAAAAAAAAGGAGAGGATGTAATGTCCATCTGGACTCAAGGAGCTCAAAGGATAAAGTTAAAGAGAGGGAGAGAGAACCGTACGGTGAGGAAGGAAGAGAGGTTCTGGGCAGTAAAGTCAAGAAGAAGAGGGTCTTGTGGATACTAAATTTGAAGTCGAAAATTATGGAAAATTTATCTTAAGGTAAGAAATTTCATCCTCTTTTTAGTGTTGTTTACTTAATTTAAACAAAAAATTTATTGAAGGTGGATTTTGAGAAGATTCAAAATAAAGATTTGAGGATTAATTATAATTTTGTAGAAATTAGATTTGTATGTTAAATCAAGTTGGGTTGGACAGCTTGAGTTATGATTCTTTTAATTTGTTAAATTTGGGTTCAATTTAAAGAATTATTCTTGGATTAAGTTCTATAATTTACATGCAACAAGGGTTTATTCAAGATTTGGCCCACACAAATGAGTTAGGTTAATGATTATGGAAATCAACTTAGAAATTAATTATTTTGCATTTAATTTTGTAATCTTGCATGAATTTGGGCCTTAATTCTACATGCATGTAATTTGGAGGAATTAAAGAATAAATAGGGGTTTTGATTTTAATTATATTAACCCATGCATGTAATGTAATCTAAGAGTTTGACTTAAGTTAAACATATTTTGGAATATCTTTGATTATGAATTAAGTTTTGGGTGTGTTATGAAGGAAATTAATTTAACTTAAGTTTGGCTAAATCAAGAATTAAATTATGATTTGATTTTGAATATAGAAAATTAGTTGGTTTTAATCTTAATTCCACACATGCAAATATTTCTTTAAAAGAGTTTGTAATTTTAATTTCATGATTTAAGAGGAATTAGTAAAATAATGAAGAATTGGAGCTAAGGCCAAGTTATGAAGGTTAATTAGAAATTAATTATTTTGGATTTGGTTTTTGAAGTTATAATTAAATCAAGCTCCATAAATTATATGTAATTTTATTGTGCATTTAATTTTGAAAAAAAAAAAAAGGATTTTAAAATCATGAGTTTATGAGTTTTGATTTTATAATGCAAACAAGGAATTTGTTTAATCCATGCATGTAATTGAATTGAAAAGTTTTATTCAATTTAAATACATTTTAGAACACCCATGATTATGAATTATATATTTGGTTAGAAATTAAGTTAAGTTGATTTTGTTATTACTAATAAAATTGGACCTATTTGTATTGTATACATCATGGATTTTGAAAGATTTGGATTAATTCAATCTCATATTTTGAAGAGAAAAATGAAATGTTTTATAAACATCAAGTTTATGGAAAATTAGAATTAATCCTAATATTAGATAAAGTGTTGATTTTATAATTAGATTTTAATCCATACTTGTAATTTGAGATTAAACACATGTTGGGACATCTATGGTTATGAATTAAATTGAGGTTATGAATTAAGCTAAGTCCAAGATTATGGAAACTAGTTGAAAAATTTATAAGAATATAAAACTAGTAATTTTGATGTCAATTTCATGCATGTGAATAATGTTCTAAGGAATTTATGACTTAATAAAGAATAATAAGCTACTAATCAACATACATTAGTTAGTTAAAGAATGAATCATTGATCTAGTGGTAATTGTTTAATAAGCCAAGTAAAGGATCAATCTATTTGGAAAGGAAGGACTTAGTAATAAAAGAATATGTGAAATAAGAACCCGGTTTATTTAAATGAGAAAGAATAAACGTGGTAGAACTTCGGACTATAAAGACTAGAAAGGACAAATTTAATCAAGGGAGTAATATTGTGTTTCAATGTGTATATGTTATGTGATTGTGTAGGTCACGCGCCATTGTTCCGCTCGATTTATCCGATATGCTTGATCTGACGATTTATACGCATCATCTGTGAGTAATAACTTTGTAAAGTTATGTTCAATGTTATGTATTTTCAGTATACTATGATACAAAATCATTAGTTCTTGAAAAACTATGATATGTTGGAAATGAATGAATGAATGTCCAGTTTTCTGAAAAGTATTTGTGGCACCCTTAGTTTTGATGGCCCTCGCTCGGGGGTAACAATACTGTGGCCTATGGTCCTTGCCTGGGGGTAACAATACCATGGCTACTTGCGCGCAAGATATGGACCTTTGTGGTCGTTGGTACCAACTTTGTTGTGGTCTTAGGACCTGCCTGTTGTGGTCTTAGGACCTGCCTGATTTGATAGCTAATAGGTGTACCACATATGATCTTATGCAAAAATCTGAATATGAATATGAATATGAATATGAGCATGTATCTGAACCTATATCTGATTTGAAATATGAATATGCATAAGACTCTGTTTCTGATAAGATTATGTTTCTGATATAGACTCTGATTTCTAACTCTGTGATGGACATCATTCATTAAAACCCTTTACTCTGTTATTATTCACTGGGCTTTAGCTCACTGTATTATTTATGTATGTAGGTGATCAGGTGCGTGACCAGGCTTAAAGGCATCTGTCTAGAACCTGTTTTGTCAGCCAACCTATGTGCCTCCCGTGGAGGTTCCGGATGTGTTAAGTGTTATTGTTATCAGATTTAAAGTTTAAGTTCTGTTTTCTTGTTTGGTTTAGCAAGTCATGTGCATTTTGAGAAAGGGACTAAGTCCCTCTCTGCCTAATCTGTATATATATTATGACGTGAGAATGATGTGTATATATTTGTATAAAAATTTTAAAATTTTTCTGTCTCATATAAGTCTGCACGGCTCAATGGACGTTGTATATTCTTATTTGCTTCCGCTAGCCCCTAATATTATGTTAATCTGTCTCAGAGGCCATAGGTAATCCCAGGATTACTGGCCGGTTACGATGCTAAACCTATAGGGGCGGGTTTGGGTCGTGACACCACACATGGTGTAGCAGTATTGGATGTCGGCTAATGTGTGATCCTAGCATTTTCTTGTTTGGCTAAGGCTATGATACCATTGATGGTTCGACAGGAATTGATGGAGAGTTGCATCGGGTTCAACTTATAGTAATGAAGAATCTCACGAAAAAGGGTGTTGCGTAGGAGCCGAAGTCCACACTCAATAAAGGCAACTATAGGGAAGGGCATGGAGTTATCAGTAGGTATAATGGAATCGTCATCCCTAACCAACCTCAGATTGACATCGGTTGGAATTTCAAATTCTTGCCTAAAATGTTCTAGCTTGGATGGGGTGTCTACCCTATGTTTCCACATACCCATGATATCGGCCTGAAGGTATTGGATCTCAGAAGGAAGATGTTTTAAAAAAGGTTATTGGGGCCTCGGCAAAAACCTAGATATGTATTGGTGCAAGAATTTGTAAAGATTGTTTCAATTTTTCCTAACGATTAGTAGGTTTTACAGACAAATCCCAAACCTAAATCTATGAAAACAAAGATTGAAGGCACAGATCTGGAAAAGACACAAAAAACAGAAAACAAGAACGAAGTTTCAGAATCAAGAACATAGATGGGCTATCAAAAGCATAAAGAATACAAGGAGTATAAGGTCAAGAACAGTGACAAAAGCGCAAGAAAGTGGTGAAACAGTGCGTGTGTTCAAGACATGGGCAAGAGCCAAATAATGGAGTAAACGCATTCAGATGTATGATTCACAAGTTAAATGTTTGAACAAAGCAGTAATGGCAGCGAGTAATAGAGCGCATCAAAGAATTGAAAACGAAAGGAACGGTGGCTTTCCAAAAAAAAAGAAGCCGGTATAAGGATCGCCGAAGTCAGGCGACAGAAGTAACAGAACGGCGAAAACTTCACCGGAAAAAAAGAATGCAAGCAGTTGCAGAGCTTGAAGCTAGAAAAATTGCGGATTCGAGAGGAAAGGCTAGAGAGAGAAAGAACTTAGAAATATTGATAGTGCAAAGTGAAGAGACAAAAGGGAGGAAAATTGATTTTTGATAAAACGCAGAAACGGCGGCAAAAGGATCATTAATGCGCCTAAAAGAACGTTATCGTCGAGCGCACCACGAAATGACGTGGTTTCTGGTAGCGTCGAAGCACGATCCAGTAAGGATTAGACGCGTGGATGAAACGGTTAAGGTTATGTATGACAGCTCATACGTGGTTATGTATGAAAGCTCATACGTGAGAAGGAACTCTTGAAGTCCTTAGTCTTTATGAAGGCATGTCAGCCTGAAATGAATGATCTCGGCTAAAAAATTTTAAGCTGACGTACTAGAAGGAAGTACCGATATAGGTTCTATCACCTCAGAATACCGAGGTAATAGAACCTAGGGGGCAGTTGTGAGGATATATTTTCTGAGTTCCAACACGTGGTAAGGTCACGCCGACGTGTCAGCCGAGGTGCCACGTGTCCTGGACATGACACCGAGGTGATCTCGGCTAGACCGAGGTTATCTCCGAAGATATCGAAATCCGAGATAAGCGGATAAGGGACAAGAGTCCTAGAGTGAAGAAAGACTTCAAGATGGATAAGGACAGTATTCTTAGGGAGTCTATCATTATCTCTTGTAGAGTCCAAAGTAAGCACTGAATGGGAGTCCATAGAAGTCAGGCTTCTATTGGGACTAGGATTAAGTTAACTATAAAAGAGAGGCACCCCCGTGGGTCTAAGGTATGCAATTTATATTCTGAATAGTGAGTTTTGCACTATTGATTATCTTTAAGAGATATACTGACTTGATCGTCGGAGTGCCCCTGGGTGGACGAACCACCGCCGGAGACTTCTCTTTCTGTTACAGGTTAGCTAAAAGCCATCTATTCTGCCGGTGCTCTCCAACTGATTACTAAGCGGGCAGTGTGATCAGAAAATCACTTACACAGCTTTGTATTGTATTTCACTACAACTTAAAACAAGCATAAACTTTTACGATTGGCTTTTTTAGTAATTTTTAATTTTAATTTTAATTTTTTATAGAAACTAAAAAATTGTGTTGAAATACTGTTAATAAACCTACTTTTTGTGCGTAAATAAAATTAATGTAATATTTAATTTTTTAACTAACGACAAATAATTTGATTTTTTTTTTAATTTTTTTTTTTTTTTTAGAAGTTTACTTTTTTCTTATCCCCCAAATCCCAAGTAATGGTTGACAAGGCTTTAACATTCTTTTATTTACTTGCAATTTATTACACCACAAGCTTGCTACCAAGTTAGTTCAACAAATAAAAATAAAAATTGCTAGCTACTAAGGTTCACGGTCAGGTCATACACGACCACATCAAACTTCTTAGCTTGGTATGTATTAGTTCTCTACTCGTTTACTTATACAAGATTTAGGCCTCGTTTGGGAATCCTCCCTTTTTGCTAAAAATTCAAAACGTTACTAAATTAGCCAAAAAGTCAACAACCCATATCAAAAAGTTAAAGATTCTCTTTTCTCTCTACCTTTTGCACATCTTTTCGTAAAAAGTAAAAAAGTCATCCTAAACATACTAATTTTTTTTAACTCATATTTTAGCCAAATAGCCAAAAAGTTACTAAATTAGCCTATTCCCAAACGAGGCCTTAATACCAGCTACTTGCAGCCAAATTGTTTGTCATAAATTAAAAAAAGTTAAATATTACAGTAATTTTTTTCATTCACAGAAAATAATTATTTTAAGGATGCTCAAGTGAATTTGAATAGATAGTGGGAATTAGAATTTTAAATATTGTTGGTTGTTGAATTTGAATTTTATTTGTACATATAGTGGGAAGAGAGATAAAGAGAATTTAAACAAATAGATTTTTCAACAAATAATTTCAATATATAGATTTTTTGAATAAGATAATTTGAACAGATAGAGAGAGAAATCCACAGATTTTAAACAGATAGAGAGAGAAACCCATAGATTTTTTTAACAGATAGGGAAAAATTGAACAGATAAGGCAAAAAAATTCAACAGATAGATATAAAACTATAAATCCCACCTATTATACAAACTACAAAGACCCAAAATCTCTAAAATTATGTCACATCATCCATTAGTATACTAATTAATATATCAATTGATGCATATAACTTTATTCTTGAATTTGAATAGATAGACAAAAAATTTGAACAAATAAAAAATAATTTGAACAAATAGATATAAATTTGAATAGATAGTCAACGAAAAGTAAACAGACAAAAAAGTCAACAGATAAATTAAGGCGTAAAATTGAAAACAAATGTCTCCCAAAACAACCAAATGACTTCTCACTAAACTAATTTATAAAAGATGGATCTCTTACTAATAAAAAATATCCACTAGATCTCATGTCTTATACAATTGTTAGACTAGATTTATCAGGAATTTTCTTTCTTTTAATAACTTTTCAAATATAGAAAAACGTTATGCCAATTAATAAAAATAATGAAAGATAATATTACTGTGAAAGGTAGACAGTTGGAATGGTAATAAATTGCTTTTGACAAAAAATATAATCCCAAGTACATCAACTGATTGTTTTTTCTTTTTATCTCCATGCATTTTTTCTTTTTGCCAATTTTTTTATCCATTGAGGGTTTTGGTGAACCAATGAACCATATACTAATCAATCCCAACCATTAGATTTGGATAAGGATCCAAAAATCTAACTATTGATTGGTTATGTGTAGAATTGGATGCAAAAATAAGGTGATTTTCTAAAAAAGATTTTTGTGATCCTATTTCTTATTAAAATTGATCTTACATATTAAATACTGTGAATAAAATGAAATATATTTATTGTCCAAATTGATTCTACATATCACACGATATTATTTAGCTTGAAAGTCTATGGATTGGCCTGAAACAATCCAAGCTCGTATTTTGAGCGAGCAGATTTGGCACAAATGAGAGGCGGTTTCTCAACTTGTGACCTAATAGAAAATATAAAATAAAATAAAAATAAAAAAAGGAGAAAAATGAAGAAACAACCCCTCTCCCCCCAAAAATTGGGGAAATTGGGCTATAAGCCCCCATTACTTTCCTTTCATTGTTAAAAGGACTAAGAAAAAAATTATACTTTCTCAACCCTCTCATAATTATAAAGTCTTACATAAATGACAAAATTTATTATTTAAATATTTTATCAGACTATTATACCCTCAACTAAATCTTCCTACCTTCTCCCCCCACTCTCTCCCTACCTTCTCCGTCTCTCTCCTCCCCCTCTAAACATAGCTTCTCTTCATAGCCATGTCAGAGGCCACCTCAGCCGCCGAAGCACCGTCCGTCAATGTATTCCGGCCACCAACCGTCATGATTTCCAGTGCGACCCCGCCTCCACATCCAATGTTAGTCAAGCCTTCAATTTCTTCTGGAAACCCTAGAATTGAAGAAACTAGAGGCTTCATGCACCTCTACTATACTTCATTCACTTGTTTACTGGACTAAAATTCTAACAAAGGTTCTCCCTCTTCCTTCAGTCCTCAGTTCAATTTGTGATCTGAGAGAAGCTATCACGACCCAAACTCGCCCCTGTAGGTTTAGCATCGTAACCGGCCAGTAATCCGTGGATTACCAAAGGCCTCTTAACAGATAAGTATATAATAAGGAGCTGAGGAAGCAAATGTACAAAACATAAATGGTCCAGTGAGTTGTGTCGATGAACATATGACAGAATATTTCAAAACTTGTATATACATAAGCGTGTCGATCGAAGGATATCATAATTACAAAACATTTACAAGAGTATAATATCCAGGACCCAACTGTACAAAACAGACAGAGACTAACATAAGTACAAAAACAGCCATGTAACTAGACTTTAATCGGAACCTCCTCGGGAGGCACAACAGTTGGCTGACAAAAATAGAAATGAAGGCTGTCAACTCTAGCCCTGATCACGCGCCGGCTCACCTACATACATAATATAACTGTGAGCGAAAGCTCAGTGAACAATAACAGAGTAAAGGGGTTTCAATGAATGAGTCCGTACAGATTCAGAATTCACAATTCAGTTTCGTATCAAATTCATAATTTGTCCAGATCATATGCGGAAATCATAAGTCATGCGTAAGTATACGTGATACATCCATAAGCGCTAACAGAGCAGATACAGAACAGATGCAGACACATCAGGGTTACGAATAACCAGTTCCATAAAGGAATCTCCGGATCCGGGTAACAGAGAATAAACACGCTGAGCCCCATGATGAAGCCTCTGGTACGGGTAACAGAGTGCAGACAGATTAAGTTCCATGATAGAACCTCCGATACCGGGTAACAGCAAACATATATCACATGATACTAAGGATGTCACGAATACATATCAGAAATTGGGTAATCATTCATTGTACAAAACATAACATTTAAGAAAACAGTTCTTATCCCATCATATAGAAAATAAATAAGGTTGAACATAGCTTTACTATGTTATTACTCACAGTTGGCCTTGAGATAGATAGACGGAGCAGATTGGTCAAACGGTATCGATACGTGACCTACATGACACATAATAGATACACACTTGAAACACACGTTCGAATTGTACATAACTTATGTCGTTTGCTCTTAGTGTGTTTCTAACCTTTAATCCTCATTATGGAGTCCTAAACATAGCCTAGGAATGCCTGGGATGGAATGAGGATGCAAGAATGCATTGGAAAACATTTCTTTAAACTTGTTGAAAATAATGTCCACGCTTGAGCATGGCTTTCCTCACTTGAGCGGACATGCAAACAATGAAGCTCCGCTCGAGCGTGACTTTCCCCGCTCGAGCGAACTATAAACTCTTGAAAAAGAACTGGTTGCATGTTTTTCATGCTCGATGGACGCTCGACCTATGCTTGAGCGTGAGACTCATACCTTCACTCGAGCGTAGATTGCGGACTGCAAAACACAAGAACTTCTGGGCATATGCATTTTACGCTCGAGTGTAACCATCGTCGCTCGAGCGGAAGTGTATATACTCAGATTGCATGCTTAAGTGTGAAGTTCCCCGCTCGAGCGTGGATCAACTTTCTAGAAATTCCAGATTCGATCACCAAGCTCAAACTCAACTTTTGAAGCATCCAAAACTCATTTTTCTGGGCCAAAACTTGAGGAAATACATGAAAACTCATAATACAACATGTTTAAAGAATTATAACAAAAAATCATGGCCCAAAGGCTTGCCAATTATACAAAAATTCAACTTTAAACTCAAAATTAATTCATGAACATAACATGCATGTATATTTTTGAGCTAAGGCCCTCCAAAACATGATCAAATGCTACTAAATAACTTTAAACTCATTGTGTTTCCAAAATTAAAGTGAACCCAATACATGCATGAAGGAATTCTTGAAAATCAATCTTCAAAATGCTATGAAACATGCATGCATGCATGGATTGATATACTTCTCTACTCCTTAAGCTTGATTCTCACATCTTATAGCTCAATTTACTTGAATTCATGCATGAACAACTTAAATCCACAATTAAAAGAATGAATTTCCTACCTTAAGTCTTGAATTTCAAGTGTGGGAGCTTAAACATGCAATTCTCTTTCAATTCCTCTACTCTTCAAACTAATCTCTAGATGAATTCAATTTTTCCTTCTAACTCTCTCTCTCCCTCACGTTGGGCATCAAAGAAATGGAAGAGTGAAATGAAAACATAACCTTAGTGGGGTCAAAATGGCCTTGTAGGTAGTAATTTAACAAAACTAATCAAATGGCATTATTTTAATCAAATTTAATCGCTCCGAATTGAATTTTAATTAAACCTACCATAAAATTTTATAAATCCTAATTAGCACATAAATCAAGTCAATTTCTGATTCGGACGCCGATAAGGCTTTCAATTCGCAAATCGAAGCTAAAACATAAACAGATCTTCTTACGCCTAACAGATATAAACACAAACAATGTAACACACATGCAGTTTAATTCAGAACTTCAGCTTAATCACTAATTAGGCATAATTAGTCACGGATTAACGTTAGTCAGAGGTCGAGGTTGTTACAATCTTCCCCCCTTAAAAGAGTTTGGTCCTCCAAACTCGGATTACCTTCATTTTGGAAGAACATTGGGTCTAACGGAAATAGTTCAGGATATCTTCTCATCATGTCTTCTTCTGTTTCCCATGTAGCATAAGTTCCTCCATGATTTTTCCAATCAACTTTTATCAGCGGTATTTCTTTGTTTTTCAATCTTTTGATCCTACGGTTCACAATCTGGACAGGTCTTTTCTCATAAGTGTAGTCGTCCTTCAAGAGCACATGTGTTAGTTCAATGACATGGAGCGGATCTCTCAAATACTCTCGAAGTATCGATACATGAAATATATTGTGCATGTGTTCCATTACCGGAGGTAAGGTTACCCAATACGATACTGGATTGATCTTTTCAAGGACTTCATAGGGTCCAACATACCTTGGCGCCAATTTGCCCTTAACACCAAACTGAGTTTGACCTTTCATCGGAGTCACTTTAATGAACACATGGTCTCCAACTTCATATTCCTTATCTCTTCTTCGGACATCAGCATAGCTCTTCTGCCGACTCTGTGCAGTTTTCAGACGTTGCTGGATCAGTTTCACTTTTTCGGTTGTTTCTTGCAGAAGTTCCGGTCCCAACAAAGGTCTATCACCTACCTCAGCCCAACATATCGGAGAACGATATTTTCTTCCATACAAAGCTTCGTAAGGAGCCATTCCGGTGCTTGAATGGTAACTGTTGTTGTACACAAATTCAACTAATGGTAAATAGGTCTCCCAACTTCCTTGAAAGTCTAACACACACATTCTAAGCATGTCTTCCAGAGTTTGATTAGTTCGTTCAGTTTGTCCATTTGTTTGTGGGTGATAGGCACTACTCAACCTCAGTTCAATCCCCAAAGCCTGTTGTAAACTCTGCCAAAATCTCGATACAAACTTTAAGTCCCTATCAGATACAATAGATATCGGTACACCATGCAATCTCACAATTTCGTTCACATACAAGTTAGCTAATTTATCTACATTATAAATAGTCTTAACAGGCAGAAAATTGGCAGACTTAGTTAAACGGTCTACAATGACCCAGATAGAGTCCATACCTCAAGAAGAGCGAGGCAATCCCACTACAAAATCAATGGTTATGTGCTCCCATTTCCATTATGGTATTGGGAGGGGTTGTAACAAACCAATGGGTCGTTGATGTTCAGCTTTAACCTGTTAACAATGTAGACAGCTAGCCACAAAATCTGCAATACTCTTTTTTATTCCAAGCCACCAAAAATTCTGTTTCAAATTGTGATACATTTTTGTGTTCCCCGGGTGCATGGCAAACTTACTGCTGTGAACTTCGGTCATAACACGTTTTCTCAAATCACAACAATTGGGTACACAAAGGCGGTTTTGAAATTTCAACACGTCATTCTCAAACACAAATCCCAGCCTCAGCTTTGAATTAAATTGCTCTATGATCTTTTTCAAGTATTCATCTTCACATTGCTTCTGTTTGATCTCGTCAAGAATTGTAGGTTGAGCGGAAATAGCAGTTAAAATCCCACATTGCTCTCGTACGACAATCTCAATCTCCTTCTGTTCCAAGTCATCTAGCAATTCTTTTTGATTGACAAAGAAGCATGACAAATTTGCCTTTGGATTTTCTACCAAGGCATCTCGCTACGGTATTAGCTACATGCGGGTGATATAAGATTTGCAAATCATAATCTTTGATTAACTCTAACCATCGCCTCTGTCTCATGTTCAATTCCTTTTGGGTGAAGAAATATTTTAAGCTTTTATGATCGATATACACCTCACAAGTTACCCCATACAAGTAGTGACGCCAGATTTTCAAAGCAAACACCACAGCTGCTAATTCGAGATCGTGCGTCGGGTAATTCTTTTCATGAGGTCGGAGTTGTCGAGAAGCATAGGCAATCACTTTTCCATTTTGCATTAATACACACCCCAAACATTTGCAGGAAGCATCACTGTAAACTTGAAACCCATCAGTACCATTGTGCAAAGTTAAAATTAGTGCAGTTACTAACCTGGTTTTCAACTCTTGAAAGGCTGCCTCTCTTTGTTCGTTCCAATCAAATGACACATTCTTCTGAGTTAACTGGGTCAATGGCATGGCAAGCTTGGAAAAGTCTTTTACAAATCTCTTGTAGTAACCTGCAAGTCCCAGAAAACTTCTAATCATTGTCACATTTGTCGGTTTAGGCCAATCCACAATAGCTTCAATTTTCTGAGGGTCAACAAAAACACATTTTTGTTGATTACATGACCCAAAAATGTCATATTGTCAAGCCAGAATTCACATTTGGACAATTTAGCGTATAATTTCTTCTCTCAAAGTCTGTAGGGCAATTTTCAAATGATTCTCATGGTCTTCCCTGCTTTTGGAGTAAATCAGGATATCATCAATAAACACAACAATAAATTCATCCAGAAATGATTTAAACACTCTGTTCATCAGGTCCATAAAGGCAACAGGTGCATTGGTCACCCCAAACGGCATTACTAAAAATTCATAATGTCCATATCTAGTTCTGAATGCAGTTTTCTCTATGTCTTCAGCCCTAACCTTTAACTGGTGACACCCATAACTGAGGTCAATTTTGAAAAATACTTGGGCACCCTGAAGTTGGTCAAACAAGTCATTTATTCGGGGCAGAGGGTACTTGTTCTTGATAGTTACTTTGTTCAGTTCTCGATAGTCTATACACAACCTCAAAGATCCATCATTCTTTTTGACAAACAGGACTGGAGCACCCCAAGGTGAAGTGCTCGGACGGATAAATTTCTTATTCAACAACTCCTGAAGTTGAGTTTTTAATTCTTTCAATTCTGAAGTAGATATTCTATAGGGGGTCTTGGAAATATGTTGTGTTCTCGGAAACACCTCAATAGTGAACTCAATTTCTCTATCAACTAAGTCCCCAGGTAAGTCATTTGGAAATACATCGGGAAATTCACAAGTAACAGGGATAGTTTCTACATTAATTCCGTCAGATAATGCAATCAGTATACAACACAAGTAACCCCTACATCCCTTCTTAAGCAGTTTTCTGACTTTCAGAGCTGAAATCAGATATGAGGGGGGAACTACCCCATTCCCAGTAAAAGTAAATTCAGGCATACCCGGTGGTCTAAACACAACAGATTTACTTGCACAGTCAATGGTAGCACGGTATTTAGTTAACCAGTCCATTCCCAAAATACAATCAAAATGATCAATGTTCAAGGGCAATAAGTCAACATATAACATCATATCGCCAATCATAATATTACATGCTGGATAAACATGATCACACATCATAGAACCCCCAGACGGCGTAGATACAGATAACACATATGTCATAAGTTCTAATGGTCTAGTCAATTTCTGAGAGAAAGCATGTGATACAAAGGAATGTGTAGAACCAGAATCTATCAGTACACATGCATTTTGAGAACATACAGAGAGTGTACCTGACACCACAATATAGGTGTTTTGTACGTCACCGGGCACTAAGGCAAACACTCGACCTTGTCTCAGAGGTTCTTTCCCAGCTTTTGCATTTGTTTTGGCCGTAAAGACGGATCCAACCGAACTTGCCTTAGGACGGCTAGTATTCTCAGACCTGAGTGGGCAATCTTTCACTACATGACCTGTTTGGCCACATCGGAAGCAAGCACTACTACTCGGTAGCACACACCCCTATGCCTTCTACCACAATCAGAACAGACCAAGATAGACCCACTACTCTGAATCGAGCTGCTTGTAGACCTCGTGTTCTGCTTCTTACTAACATAAGATTGACCTCTTCTAAAACCATACCCAGACCTCTTTCCTTTCCAATCCGTTTGTATAGCTGCTGGGGCCTTACTTTGTTTCATAACAGCTAGTGTGGCTTCCACCATTATGGATCTATCTAAAACTTTCACATAAGTAGGCAATTTCAATACGCCTACTCGATCAAACACCTCCAAATCCAATCCACCTTCAAATTTTCATGCTTTCTTGTAATTAGTATCCACTATATGTGGAGCAAACCGTGCCAGTTCGGTGAATTTGGCATCATACTCAGCTACAGACATCCTTCCCTATTTAAGTTCTTGAAACTCAGACACTTTCCGATCCCTGAAACATTGGGGAAAATATTTATCATAGAAGATCGCATTAAACTATGCTCACGTCATATTCCCATTGCCACTTTGAATCAGTAACCACCACTTTCGGGCTTCATCCTTTAGAGTATAGGTGGCTAGGAGGACTTTCTGGACTTCAGAACAAGGAAACACTTCATATAGCTTTTCCATTTCAAGTAACCACGTCTCTGCTTTCAACGGTTCAATTCCACCATAGAATGTCGGCGGTTTCATTTTCATGAATTTCTGTGTCAAGTTGATGATGTCATTATTATCTGCTTCAGCTTGTGCTGGCCGAGGTAGAGGGGGCAAAGGTTATTGTCTTTGTTATTGTGTCAAAGTTTCAGTCAATGCTGCAAGCATTTGTTCCATTCGGCTCATGCGAGCCTATGAAGATTCATTTACATCACTTCCCCTTGCATTCTCCATGTTGCTATAGAGACATCAAATGACAATAAACATAGGCATAATCTTATTCGTTTCTTTCAATTCATTTGCTCAAATTTACATTCAGTTTTCATATTCATTTGGATTACCACACACTCACACATGCAGATGGAATACCCCTAACTCTTACTAGGACATCCTAAGCTCATATGGACCTGTGTGTGCGGTAGAACACGTATTTTGATACCACTATGTCACGACCCAAACCCCCCTCTGTAGGTTTAGCATTGTAACCGGCCAGTAATCCGTGGATTACCAAAGGCCTCTTAACAGATAAGCATATAACAAGAAACTGCGGAAGCAAATGTACAAAACATAAATGGTCCAATGAGCTGTGTCGATAAACATAGGACAGAATATTTCAAAACTTGTATATACATAAGCGTGTCGATCGAAGGATATCATAATTACAAAACATTTACAAGAGTGTAATATCCAAGACCCAACTGTACAAAACAAACAGAGACTAACATAAGTACAAAAACAGCCATGTAACTAGACTTCAATCGGAACCTCCTCGGGAGGCACAACGGTTGGCTGACAAAAACAGAAATGAAGGCCGTCAACTCTGGCCCTGATCATGCGCCGGCTCACCTACATACATAATATAACTGTGAGCGAAAGCTCAGTGAACAATAACAGAGTAAAGGGGTTTCAATGAATGAGTCCGTACAGATTCAAAATTCACAATTCAGTTTCGTATCAAATTCATAATTTGTCCAAATCATATACGGAAATCATAAGTCATACGTAAGTATACGTGATACATCCATAAGTGCTAACAGAGCAGATACAGAACAGATGCAGACACGTGAGGGTTACGAATAACCAGTTCCATAAAGGAATCTCCGGATCGGGGTAACAGAGAATAAACACGCTGAGCCCCATGATGGAGCCTCCGGTATGGGTAACAGAGTGCAGACAGATTAAGTTCCATGATGGAACCTCCGATACTGGGTAATAGCCAACACATATCACATGATACTAAGGATGTCGTGAATACATATTAGAAATTGGGCAATCATTCATTGTACAAAGCATAACATTTTAGAAAACAATTCTTATCCCATCATACAGAAAATAAATAAGGTTGAACATAGCTTTACTATGTTATTACTCACAGTTGGCCTTGAGACAGATAGATGGAGCAAATTGGTCAAACGGTACGCGGCACGTGACCTACATGACACATAACAGATACATACTTGAAACACATGTTCGAATTGTACATAACTTATGTCGTTTGCTCTTAGTGTGTTTTTAACCTTTAATCCTCATTATGGAGTCCTAAACATGGCCTAGGAATGCCTAGGATGAAATGAGGATGCAAGAATGCATTGGAAAACATTTCTTAAAACTTGCTGAAAATAAGGTCTACGCTTAAGCGTGGCTTTCCTCGCTCGAGCGGACATGCAGACAATGAAGCTCCGCTTGAGTGTGACTTTCCCCGCTCGAGCGGACTGTAAACTCTTGAAAAAGTACTGGTTGCATGTTTTTCATGCTCGACGGACACTCGACCTATGCTTAAGCGTGAGACTCAAACCTTCACTCGAGCGTAGATTCCCTCGCTCGAGCGGACTGCAAAACACAAGAACTTCTGGGCATATGCATTTCACGCTCGAGCGTAACCATCGTCGCTCGAGCGGAAGTGCATGTACTCAGATTGCACGCTCGAACGTGAAGTTCCCCGCTCGAGGGTGGATCAACTTTCTGGAAATTCCATATTCGATCACCAAGCTCAAACTCAACTTTTGAAGCATCCAAAACTCATTTTTCTGGGGCCAAAACTTGAGGAAATACATGAAAACTCATAATACAACATGTTTAAAGAATTATAACAAGAAATCATGTCCCAAAGGCTTGCCAATTATACAAAAATTCAACTTTAAACTCAAAATTAATTTATGAACATAACATGCATGTACATTTTTTAGCTAAGGCCCTCCAAAACATAATCAAATGCTACTAAATAACATGAAACTCATTGTGTTTCCAAAATTAAAGTGAACCTAATACATGCATGAAGGAATTCTTGAAAATCAATCTTCAAAATGCTATAAAACATGCATGCATGCATGGATTGATCTATTTCCCTACTCCTTAAGCTTGATTCTCACATCTTATAGCTCAATTTACTTGAATTCATGCGTAAACAACTTAAATCCACAATTAAAAGAATGAATTTCCTACCTTAAATCTTGAATTTCAAATGTGGGAGCTTAAATATGCAATTCTCCTTCAATTCCTCTACTCTTCAAACTAATCTCTAGATGAATTCAATTTTTCCTTCCAACTCTCTCTCTCCCTCATGTTGGGCATCAAGGAAATGGAAGAGTGAAATGAAAACATAACCTTAGTGGGGTCAAAATGGCCCTGTAGGTAGTAATTTAACAAAACTAACCAATGGCATTATTTTAATCAAATTTAATCGCTCTGAACCGAATGTTAATTAAACCTACCATAAAATTCTATAAATCCTAATTAGCACATAAATCAAGTCAATTTCTGATTCGGACGCTATCACGTCCCACTTTTTATTACTCGAGGTATTACCAAATTCATTAACTTAATTCCATTTCAGAGATAACATGCGGAAATAAACTCATATATTAAACTCATAGAAGTGAATAACAATACTCTCATTCGTATGCAAAGTAAATACAACATGAGCATGTTAAATAAATTGCCCTTGGGCTTACATCATTAATTAATCAAGAAGAAGGGTGCAACCCTTTTACACATATGGCATTCCGCCAACACAAGAGAGGCCCCGTGGCCAACAAATAAGAAGATCCAAATCTTGTAGCACATCCTGCTCAACACCTGAAAAAGATTCAACAACGTGGGATGAACATATAGTCTAGTAGGGATCTCAACATGGCCCTCAACAGTAACAACTTACAGATAGCCATGATCATGAATGCTCAATCTCATACTAGAATAATAATGTGACAGTTTATACAAAATATACATAAGTATGAACTTTCTCGAAAATGGCCATTTCATTCAACGCTATAAGCAATTCATCTTTCCTTTTTCCTTTCATTAACCCCCGTTCCCAATCTCTCACAACATTAACAATTACTTAGGAAATAATCTCACTAAGCCCTTTACTCTCTTCCATTTTCCAAACATACACAGATATGCCTTTTCAAAACATATTTTTTCTTTAAAATATCCGTTCTCCTTCACACTTTCCAAAAGACAAAATGACATTTTGGTTCGCTCCTAATACTGTCATAACTATGCATGCATACCTTTATAGAAATGGAAAATAACAACCCACCAACATGTATACAATCAACCAATGAAGTAACTCGGCCCTCCGAACTGTAACCAATCAAGTCCATGATATTCTCAGATACAGTGAAACAACAACAACAAAACTTTGCTCTACCAGCTATGTACGTAGTAAGCGAAAGATACACCTTTCACAACAAAATGCCAGTTTACCAGGCGCTACCTGGAAGGGTGTGGTGCCTTAGATTCTCAGCGCAGTCAGTTCTCCAGACGCTAACTGGAAGGTAACGGTACCTTTTATTTTAAGTGCGGGGTATAACACCAACAACCAAAGTACCACAGGGCATAACCAACATGTATAACACATACACATAAACTATCAAGATACAAACAATGTGTTAAAATATATGAACACATAACTATCTCCTCCCGAGCAAGTATACATATATAATGTATCTCAGCACTTCATCACATACAATGTCAATCAACAATGGTATAATGCATACACGACAATTCAACACAACCGTGTCATCCTTCACCGATGACCAAGGACAAAACCTCTAGATGCATGCATTTAGTACATCTATTAAAAGACTCAATTATCATGAGATCACAAACCCAACAATGACGCTAACATGGTAGCTAAAGATACAACCCCCACATGTGTGTGTTCAACACTCAAGATACAACAATCCAACTTTCATACTTCTTTCAAAAAAAACAATTTTCTCATTTCACAATACAAATTTCATTTCCTTTTTGTTTTCACAAAACCAACCCCATTCCTCTCGTTTTTACCAAACCAATT
The DNA here is from genome assembly GCA_025200525.1 of Camellia lanceoleosa. Lineage (NCBI taxonomy): Eukaryota > Viridiplantae > Streptophyta > Magnoliopsida > Ericales > Theaceae > Camellia > Camellia lanceoleosa. Next base: position 140,090,881 of record CM045771.1, on the reverse strand, counting down.
CCATGGACGATAAAGCCAAAACTCATTTTAGTCCACCACATTCATTTCAAACCATTCCAAAGCCATGGTTAATCCCTTAGGCATTAACGCCTTCACCCAACTCATTTTGACAAAAAGGGTTTTACAAACATTGGTCAACTACCCTCCATTTTAATTTACCAAATCAAAATATAATTTAGGGCTTTTCCTCCTTTCAACTATAACATGCTAATTTACACTCCAATTAGCCCAAAACAACCACCAATGATAAAATCACCATTTTCAACTAGCCAACCCTAGGTTCCTTCTCATGGTTTTAAACAAATCCAACATGGATATGATTTTCATGCAATACAAAACTACCACATGTCTATCTATAGACGGAGTATTGAAAAAGAACAAGGAAATCCCTACCTCGAATTCGGAGCTCAAGCGGAGAAGACGAAGAATCTCGAAGTTGTTCCAAATCCCAAATTTCTTGGATCAAAACAAAGCCCTCAACGATCAACACACCTTTTACAAAGGCCAAAGGGTAGGAAAACACTCTAGCTAGATTAATCCTAAGAGAGAAGTTAGGTTTTAGAGTAAGGTGCTCTCCAATGGAGGTTTTGAAAAAGTAAGAGAGAGAAAGGAAATCAAAAAGTGATCCAAAAAGGTGAAACCCGGTGTGATATACAAGTCGCCCCGCTCGAGCGTGGAAACCCCCGCTCGAGCGTCACTCACAGACTCCCGCTCGAGCGTCAAAACGCCCGCTCAAGCGGCAGATACAACCATCCAGAAGTTTTGCAGAACAGGTCCCCACTCGAGCGCCCAACTCCCCGCTCGAGCGTCCGACCACTGTAGAGAAGAAAATACTGGGAGGGTGATTTTCCCGCTCGAGCGCCAAAACCCCCACTCGAGCGGAGAAGCAACAACAAAGGCCCGCTCGAGCAGAGAGACCAAAATCTGGGCAAAATTTCTATGTTCTAAAACACAACCAACTTATTCCCAACTTGCCCAACACAACCCTAAACTCAAACACCGAGAGTAATGGATAGAAAGAGAATAAGACAACAACACATCTACGGAACCGAGTCTGGATTACAGTTAAACAACGAAAGGGAAAATCGGGATCGCTATAGACGCCGATAAGGCTTTTAATTCGCAAATCGAAGCTAAAACATGAACAGATCTTCCTACGCCTAACAGATATAAATACAAACAATGTAACACACATGCAGTTTAATTCAGAACTTCACCTTAATCACTAATTAGGCACAATTAGTCACGGATTAACGTTAGTCAGAGGTCGGGGTTGTTACAGAAGCCCTAATTTGAGTTTGCAATCTATGCTTAAGAGGCTTGGGTAAGATTGATTCAACTTATAACATCTCAGATCTAGATTCGACTAATAACATCTCATATCTGATTTGTAGCATTTTGAATTTAGTGTGATTTCACCATTACGAACTCGATTTTGAGTTTTGATTTGGAGTCGACCTTGTAGCTCAAAATTTTGCCTAAGATCTGGATTGATGACTTGACCCTCACCTTTTGTTCGATGTCACTATTTGATCTTCGACATATTTTGATTAGTTTTTTTGTTTTTGTTTTTGGATTTATTTTGTTGATTTGCCGAGTTCAATCAGGTGTGTGCTCTAGTTTTTGTTTGACAGAATGAGAGTAAAATTTTACTCTAGTTTGTGCTATGTTTTTGTTTAATAAAATGAGAGTAAAATTTTACTCTGGTATATGCTCTATTTTTGTTTGATAAAATGAGAGTAAACTTTTACTTTGGTGTAACACCCTCAAAATAATACACAATCACATCATTTAACAGTTCTATATTTGTGATAGATAAATCACATTTCTATACATACATCAGAGTTAATATTACAAAAAGGATATTTCATATAAGTTTCAACTGTTTATAACATAATAAAATGCCCTACGGGCTTACATCTTCCCAAGTAATAACTTGGTTACAATAAAAGAAGAGTGCTAACTCTTTTACATATAAAGCTCTCGGCTTGAATTTACATATAATCACTAAAACAAAAATAACAAACGAGGCCTTCAACTCCTAAACCTCCCAAGCTAAGGCCTTGGAGGTGGCATGTCACCTGTACCTGAAAATGATGTCCCAAATAGGGTAAACCAAAGCCCAGTAGAGATATGCTAAACTAAATATGAGAATTAATTAAAATATTAGCATCTGATAAATGTTTAACACTTGCAAACCAACCTATGCCATTTCCATAACCAACCAACGTTTTCATCATATTTAATTCACTTTCCATTATTTATCTCACTTAGTCCATTGACATAGTCCAATATTATCCAAACAGATCAAAATGAGGCTACAACTCATATAACAACATTTCAATAACAAGCATCATTCAACACTTCTATTCACATGCCATTTTACGAAACTACGTCCGAGAGAACCAGCACCCATAAATAAATAAGATTTCGAGACTTTCACTCTAGATATTCCGGCCAACTTCATTATCACTGGAGTCCATCTCCTATCTCCTCCTAAACAATGGAGTACATCCCCTATCTCCTCCTACACAATATACATATACAATGTATTTAAACATGTAATCATATACAATGACCCAACACTTCACATATTCAATGTTATTATTTACCCGTCATATTCAATGACGTATTTCAACTGATTAGTTTCAATTTACCTAATCATCATGCAGTTTCTACAACAATCAAGACTATCCTCCATCGATAGCCTAAGACAGATATTTCTAAATAGATAAATAAATTTATTAAACATATAAATTTATTAACTTTTCTATAGGTGAGTGATTCATCAATCCAACTACACCGATTAGCCACAATTCCATCCAATTTCATGATTTCCATATCAATTTCATATTTCCACCATTTATTTCATTAATTATGCAAATGATTTATTCACTTTAAATTAGGGCATTAATTTCCCCATTTCCCAAATATTGCACCCAAGGCCTAATTTCATCAATTATATACACATAACCCCTCTTCAAGACCTCACATACACAATGGAGCCTAAAAGTAGAAAACCCATCTTCAAACATTTCAAATTTCAAACCCTAACTTCCCAAAATTTCCAAATCCCACCATTTATACAAAATGACTAATATCTATGTTAAAACTCAAAAAAATGAGTAGTTTATCCCTACCTCAAATGAAGAAGCTCAAAGGAGAAGGAAGAGGAAACTCAAGATGCTCCAAACTCAAATTTCTTCGGATCAAAATGAAGCCCACGCAATACTCTACCTTTCTTACAAAGGGACTAGGGTAGAAAGACCCAAGAACAAGATGTATTTGTAGAGAGAGAGTGTGTGTGTAGAGAGAAAGAGTGCCAGATTTAGGGTTTGGAAAGAAATGGGGATGAAAAAGTGATGTTGAATCACATTGTTGCGAACTGCTATATACAGGGCTCACTCGAGCGAAGGAGTGGTCGCTCGAGCGACCAGACACAAAGAACCTCGCTCGAGCACAAGAAGCCTCGCTCGAGCGAAAAATGCAAAGTTTCAGGTCTGCAACCCAGACGCACGCTCGAGCGAAGGAAAACAAAACATAGGGTCTCGCTCGAGCGCAAGAAAGCTCGCTCGAGCGAAGAATGCTCACCTTCAGGTCCAAAAGAGACGCAGACGTACGCTCAAGCACAAGAAGCCTCGCTCGAGCGAAGAGACACACCACGCAAGGCTCGCTCGAGCGGAAGCTGCGTCTGAAGAAAAACTTGAGAACCCACAATCCTCGCTCAAGCGCAAGAACCTTCGCTTGAGCAAAGAAGCAAACACCCAAGGCTCGCTCGAGCGCAAAAAGCCTCGCTCGAACGAAGAAGCCAAATTCTGGGCAGCAACTGTCACTACCTAAACCCGCCCCTATGGGTTTAGCACCGTAACCGGCCAGTAATTCGAGATTATCGAAGGCCTGCTTAACAGTAATACAGTAATACACAGTACAGGGACATGATGGAAGCCAAAACAGTAAATAAACAATGTCCAACGAGCTGTGACAGTCTGTATGCAAAAAGACTTTTCATACATATATACATGAACGGTACAAAACAGTATGTACAACATCTATAATCTTTCAGAATAGGGACCTACTCCCCATTAAACAGTACAGTGACAATCTATACAGTTATACAAAATAGGTACAGAGACAGATGGGGGAAATTAAACACCCCTAAGCCATAGCTTGACAGGCTCGGAACCTCGCAGTGAGGCACAATGGTTGGCTTGACAAAACAAGAGCTTGCCTGACGCTTCTAGCAGCAGTCTGGTGCCTGAACACCTACATATATATATGAGCAGTGAGCTAAAGCCCAGTGAATAACATAATGCGTAAAGAGGTTAAGAATGAATGTCCTTACAGTAATGAAAACAGTTCAGTTGATTCAGTATATCAGTCATTCAGTCGTAACAGTCATATGTGGTACATCCATTAGCATAACAGTACAGTACAGTAGGTCTTTAACAGACCAGGTCTTAACAGACTAAACAGTCAGTTGATGGCCATCATATCAGTAGACAGTAGTGGTTCCAACAAGGGAACCGACAGAGATCTCTGTAACAGTAGCAGTAACAGTAAACAGTAGTTGCTAAGGATGCCACAATACAGTTCAGAATAGAGGACATACATTCATTCAATATGATCATTTGAAAACAAGAGATTCAAGATTGAAGATATTCATATTTTGAACATATCTTTACACAATTGTTACTCACAGAGTTCTGGGCTACAGTAAGCTAGAGCGTCTACTCGGATGCCAACCCTACACCGTTACAGATTGAACACACACTAAGCTATACGATTGGGAAAATAATAACTTAATCCCTAATTTGCCTCGGTGTGGTTCTACATCTAAATCCTCATTAAGATGTCTTAAACTAGGCCTAAGAATGCCTAGGATGGGATGAGGATGCAAAGATGCACTCAGAAAACAGTTTTAGAATTTTAGAAAAAGCAGTCCCGCCGGCGAGTTTCCGCTTCGGCGAGACATCTAACAAAGGGCTCCGCTCGAGCAGCAGCTCCTTCGCTCGAGCGGACTGTAAAAGTGCTAGATGCCCAAAATCCACGCTCGTGCAGGCGCCGACCCGCTCGAGCGTGTGGCACGCCTTCGGCGTCAACTCCCGAGCGGACTGAAAACCAATGCAAGATGCTGAGAGCTCGATTTCCCCACTCGAGTGCAACTTCCCCTGCTTAAGTGGGAGTCAAAAATCTAGAAAATCTAGATTGCATGTTCAAGCTCAAAACCAAGTTTTGATGCTCCAAAATATATCCTCTTAGGCCAATTTTCTGGAAAACTCTTGTAAACTCATAATACAACATGATTCAAAGCTCAATTTGTAAAATCAAAACCCAAGGGTAGTTTAATTCAACTCAATTTGAAACCAATTTCATGAACATGATGTTAATTGAACATGCATGTACTTCAAACAACTTCCAAGCCTCAAATTCATGCTCTAGTGAGCCAATTCTTCCAAGAACAAGATGAAATCATGGATTATGATCAAAAGATGGACATGCATGCAAGATTTCCATGAAATCAAACTCAAAACTCTTCAATGTACACATGCATGCATGATTCAAGCTACAATTCAACATTATTAGACTAAATCTTGACTTAGATTACTAGAGGCTCATGAATCATGTAAGAACAAGCTTTAAATACACAATTAAAAGGATAGATTCCTTACCTAGGTCCTCAAATACAAGTCTAGAAGCTCAATTAGACAATTATCCTTTAATTTCTTCAATTTACCAAGCAAATCACAAGAAGGAACTCAATTTCTCTCCCTCTCTCTCTCTCTAGGTCGGCAAGAACAAGGAAGATGGCTGATGAAATGTTTGTGTTCAATGTAATAAGGCTTCTAATTGTGTTGGCTAAGTGGGCCACTAAATGGCACCAATGTAAATAAGTCCAACTCTTGCCAGTTAGCTTAATTTAAACTAGTTTAATCATACCAAATCGAATTTCAGATAAATACACCATAAAAACATATAAATTCCAATGTTCATAAAACATCAGTCAATTTCTGGTTCGGCCACCGATAAGGCCTTAAATTTGCAGTTTAAACATAAAAACATGAACAGATAATCAAACAGGCAACAGATAGGAAATACATTTAAACAGATACAGTCAATCAATCAGTTTTGGATTTCAGTCAGTTAGTTCAGTATTTCAATCAGTTCAATTATCAATCATAATCAGTCCTAGTTTAGCGATGTCAAGAGTTTATCTCGAAACGATGGTGAGGTTATTCTGATCTCCTCTTTATAAAGAGTTTGGTCCTCCAAACTCGAATTACCTTCATTCTGGAAGAAAACAGGATCCTACGGGAACAAATCAGGATATCTTTGTGCCCAAATAAAGTCAATAATTCGGGAAAATTAGTCTAGAGTCCCTCCCTCACTTTTCGTAATGCAAGAGATCTACAAAATTATTTTTTGATGTCTAAGGTCTCTAAACATATATCAAAGAAATTTGACTCTTTGCCCACGATTCCTCTCTCTCTCTCTCTCTCTCTCTCTCTCCTCTCTCCTACAACCAAATGAACAAAAGCTTCAAGATCTTTCTCTATCCCCAAATCCTACCCCCTCGGCAACGTCCTCCTCCCAGTCTCCGTTGATCGAGATTGCTTTCTGTACAAGCAACGACAACCTGGATGAGTTTTTCCATCTCAGCAAGAGAAGTCGCAGCGGCGCTCGCAATTTCCGGATCAATCAACTCGGTCTCTCTTTTCTCAGAAACCGCTGACCGGAGCTACTAGAGGAGGCGGCGAATGCAAAGTTGCGAGAGATTTTGTTGTAGATAAAGATCTGGTGCAGATTTGGTGCAACTGAGAATGTGTGTAACAGAAGATCTGGTGCAGATTTGGTGAAGATCTGATGAAAATCTGGTGCAGATTTGAGTGTGTGTTATTTTGGCTCATGAGAATGTGTTTATCACACTCCACTCGGCCAAGGAAAGAGTAGGCTCACAGGGCTCAAGGATCCACAGTGACGCGTTTGGTTGGAGGGACACACACAGCTGGAGCAAAATACTATTACTAAAGCAACCGCCTCTCTGTGTTTCAAATTTGAAGCTTTCAAGCTCCATCCCTCCCAATGTTTTTTTTCTCTTTTTTGGTCAAACTCTCCCAATGTTCAAGGTTATATATAGTTCCATGTTTCCATTCTATATTACTACCCATATATATATGAGGAAGAGGATCAAACCCAGTGAAATTTATTGAGACAAGTCAGTGAAATTTCAAAAAAACAAACTCAGAGAAATTTGTTTAATATATATATATATAGGTTGCTATTGTTGCTTATTCACTCAATGAAATGATCTTCTCTCTCTACTTTGAACTGAAATTCTTCTTGATTGGTGAAGAGAAATTTTCTTGTTTGAACTGAAATTTCTCTGGGTTAGTCTAGAGAAATTCTTGAGTTTAAACTGAATTTTCTCTGGATTGGTCCAGAGAAATTCTATGATTTGAACTGAAATTTCTCTGGGTTGATCCAGAGAAATTCTCTGGTTTGGATTGAACTAGTCCTCAATGTTATCCAGAGAAATTTGGCAACCTCTTATTTTCCAACTTTCTCTAGATTTCCAGCAACAGCAAAGGTTGTTTGAAGAAATGGTTGCTACATTGTCTGGAGAAATTTTCAAATGATCCAATTTTACTTACCATTTGTCATCATATTTGGTTTGGAAATCACCTTCGGAGGATGGACTTTCATAACGTTCTTGGCCTTCTTCAACTTTCTTCTAGTAGGTTGGTTTCTTCTTGGTACTTCTTCAAGAATTTGATCCAGTTATAGCCTTATTGTGTGTACCAACTTTAGTTTAACAACTGCTTGTGGATTTCATTTATGATGTACCTAAAATCACCAGAAACTACTTTGATTTGCACCATTTTGGGAATTCAATGAGATATTTTCAAAACATAGAAAATCAAAAAAATTGAACAAACTAGAGAAATTTTAAATTTCTCTGATTTGAAATTTCTCTGGATGGAAATTTCTCTGGGTTGAAATTTCTCTAGACAGAATTTCTCTGGATCAAATTGAGAGACTTTAGACATTATGAAAATATTAGATGTCCTTTATACTATAAAATCTTAATACCAGGGACCCTAAAAAAAAAAAAAACCCAACAATTCTATCTATCTAATACTAAACTATAAACTCAGTCAATTTTAAATAATGTTATATTTATTAATTAATATACTAATTAGTATACTAACAGATGACGTGACATAATTTTAATAATTTTAAATATTTATAATTTATATAATAAATAAAATCATAATTTTAAAATAATAATGTCATAAAATATGTTAATACACTAATTAATACATATAACACCACTCTCTGCTCAATTTTTTTTGCAATGACTTGCACTTGTTTTTTTCTAAAAACCAAATTCTCTCCCGGAGTAGTTTCTTCTTAAAATACAAAATTTATCATGCATGTTGGAGAGAAGCAAAACAAAACAAATCATAAACTTCAATTTCAGAACCATCTGATTGCAATTTCAATGTAGATGTAAAATGAAGGCCTAGAAACCATCCACCATTCCAGAAGATCCACCAACACCAACTTCTTGACCTCAAACCATGCAATGAAGCAAAATGCAAATTCAATTTAAATGTTACCACAAAACAATAACAAAATTACTACAAAAGTAAAATCAGGGGCATGTTTTAATAATTAAAAAAAAATCAAATTTAAAAGCAGAAACACACCACTGCTTATAGCACACCCAAATAAAACTCTACTTAAACGTCATTCCTCTTCACATAAATAAAATTGCAAACGAAGTACCTGGATTTTCTCTGATTAAAAAAGTTTTTAACCCTCAAATGACAGCCTAAGCAAATGGCTATTAAGAACATCCACTGCCACAATTAACTGAAACATAATGTAACATCCATCATTATTCAACATACATCTCTCAAACATGTTCAACCTCCTAAACGGAGTCAAAACATCACCACAAGTCCATGCATCTTCAATCATCGCGATCACCTCACACCTTGGATCCTTTATTCATCATGATCATTTCAAAGCTTGTCGAGACCACTGCTAGAATCATCAAAACACATCCTTACCTCTGGCCCGAGTCAGGAGAACCGTTTCCATATGAGACCAAACCCCCCTTCTCAGGGGGGCTTCCAGAAGATGACCTTGACCTGTCTTTGTTTGCCTGCTTAGGTGATTGCGAGTCGAGTGAGGACCTTGATATTGATGAGCTCCTGTTGCGAGGAGGTGACCTCTGCCTCTCAGCACGTGGGGATTCACGGAATCTAGATGTCTCGATAGGAGAATGGCTGCGGATAGGACTGCGGCTATAACGGCGGTCACGGTAGCGAATTGGGCTCCTTGATACAGGACTCCTTGTCCTGCTTCTTCTGCTTCTGTATCTGCAAGCCGGTGTTACACAGTATGAAGTTTTTCGTTAGCAAAAGAGATGAGAGAGCAATTATACTATACTGGTACCACTACAACTCAGTCAGGTTTAAACTAAAAGCCATTTGGAGTTGGTGCCTCTGTGAATTGGACTAAAAGATCATATTAGTAGAGAAAAGACCCATCTAAAATTTAAAAATAAAAAATAAATTCAAACAAACAATAGACCACTACAAGATAACTGAACTGAACCATCAGCTTGGCAGCACGTAAACTAACCAATAACAACTAATTAAAGCAATAATTTGCATAATAGACGGTAAGATATATATATATATATATAATTAATAAAAAGGAGGTAATTCTATAAAAACATAATTTATATACAGAAAATTCATATAGAATGCTGTGGCAATTTCCTATAAAAGAAGAGATCACCACAAGAATGATACACAAATCTCCCCATATATATGCTTGAATACTATATAAATAAAGACGGACACTCATGCAAATACTTGGACCATGGAAGGAGGACCAATGAACCCCATCCCAAACAATTGCACAGGAATACATCCCAACTCCCACAAGCAAGGATTCAATGCAATACAAGCATGTTGGCATGGACCTCCTCTGTACACCCTTTCTTCTTTAATTCAGTTACCTAATGATTGGCCTGTGTCTTCCAATTCTACTACTATAAGCATATAACACGTTATCCTTTTAGAATTGTGATCTCTTTATTTCCATATTAGCAATTGCCGCGTCCTGACAAGCATCCAATGAGTTTTTGCTAGTGTCATTTGGAGTCATGCATGCCTAACAAGTTCACAAAGCCTATGAACATATCAATGAAACTAGAAGAGCATAAAAACTGGCCACCCAAACTCAACTAGGATGATTAATCAGCTTAGCAATTGATTGAAAAGCAAGCTGCTAATAATAATTAATAAATAACTGACATGAACTTTGAAGTGTGAATGTAAACTTAAGAAACGTAGGCAGATCACAGACCTTGGAGGAGTTCTCCCTCTGGGTGGGCTCCTGTAACGCCTAGGGGATCTCCGGTAGTATCTAGCAACACAAACGATCATCAACAGCAACAGTAAATAACAGTTCATAGAAAAACCACAACAATGCAAGTACTGGTCTTGCTAATGAATTTACAATACAGATCTGGTAATACCTGTCACGATCACTCCTGCCATAACGATAGGACCTCACAGGAGAACGATCTGGCGAACGATATCTGCGTGCATAAGCGAATCGTTCACTGAAACCCCTTCCCCTTCTGATGCGCTTAGGTGATCCATCTGGGGAAGGACTTCTTGATGAGCTCCTTCCACGATCAGAAATAGGAGACCTTGCTCTACGTCCTGCACTTACAGGACTCCTTGAATAGCTGCGATGAATATTCCTTGCAGGTGCCCTAACTGGACTCTTGCTAATGCTTCTCCTAGAAGGGGGCCTACCGGAGCTTCTGCTCACGCTTCTTCGAGAAGACCTAACAGGGCTTCTGCTTACACTTCTTTTCACCACTCTTACAGGGCTTCTGCTCTCTGACTTCCGTGATAACTTCCTTGATGAGGTTCTTAGTGGGGTTCGGCTAAGTCTCCTTCGGGGTGGGGATGTTGTGGGACTCCTGCTAATGCTTCTTCCAGGCCGGGCTTGGAATGGACTCCTGCTGATGTTTCTTCCCTTCTTAACTCTTACAGGACTTCTGCTGACACTTCTCACGGGGCTTCTGCTGATACTCCTGCTTTGTCGAGAGACTTGTGGAGGGCTCTTATCCACACTGGGACTTCTGCTCACACTCTGGTTCTTGCTCAAACTTCTCTTGGGACTAATACTCATACTCTTGCTCATCGTCCTCTTAGGACTAATGCTACGGCTCCTGCTCATGAACTTCTGATAAAATACCATATCTGCAAGAATCCATAACAATAAACAATAACTGAAATGTAATAAGAATGGGAAGTAAACCTAGATTTTCCTCGGTGATCATCCACTACATCAGGCCTATCCGCACTTCTGTCAGACTTAGTTTCCACTTCTATTCCATTACTATGCCGCTGTCCATTTTCCTTCGGGTATTCACCCTCTTCTGTCTCAAATATATCAGTTGCCTCTCCCTTCTTACGAGGTATAGAAGCTGCTCCCTCAGCAGAAGGAGATTGATTTCCAACTACAGGAAGTCATAAAAAAAACAGCTGAGGCATTTAATAAAATTCTACAAAGGAGGAAAGGAAACAAAGAAGATTAGCATTCTATCTAAGAAAATTGAGATCTTGGTCACAAGCATCGTAGCAAATACTATAACCTTAAAATCATCGTTAAAAATAAGGGTGAATTACGCTAACAAAGTACATTACTTTGGCATCTCCTGGTGACCTTCAATGATCCATATTGTCGGTGTTTAATCATATAATAAAACAAATGCATACAAACCACTCGTTTAAACTAATTTGCAAAAAAAAGAAAAGCACCAATTTTATATACATATATACTACATATTATACAAGACTGTTCTCAAATGCATGTGGACCACCATATGTAATACCTTTACTAAAACAAATGAAAAGAGATGGCAAGAAGCAGAACAGACTCAAATTTTAAAGGCATGGCATGGGTAAGGAATCATACCACTTGTCTGAACCTGGTTTTTATGCTTCCGATCTGGACCCTTAACATCAGCATCACCGTTATCATCTGATCTAGTTTCACTTTTACTCTCGCTCTCAGTATCAGTAAGACTATCAGATGCCCTTTCAAAATATAGCAAAAAGGGAGAACTTCAGCACAACATAACACTAAAAACAGCAACAGGAAACTTATTATTGCATCAAAAGATTTGAAACAGAAATGAGCAAAGCAGGAACAAAAATAGTAACATGTTCCTCCACCACTACCGGATAAAACGAGCAAAGAGGGAACAAAAATATTAAACCAGAGAAAAAATAAATAAAGTCAAGCAATGAGCTTTGAGAAAGAAAGATTAAGAAAAACAAAAGTAGCACAAGTAACACTACTCTTTAATCAGTTAGCACCTCCATGCAGAGTCAATTTAGAAGATTATTCATTTTACCATTAAGAACTTGAATAGAACATCACCACGCAACCTTAGTACAATTGGAATATGTGCATCAACAATTTGCTAATAATATAAAATGGGAATATTCTCTCTGAGGCATCACTATAATCCAACCATGAAGCCACATACACCGTTGAAGGAATTTTCTACATCAAACGTCAAAAATGATCCATTGGTGCCTATTCTTGGTATTTAGTTACACCAATGGAGAAGTCATAATAACTCAAATTCAGAAAAGAACATGATTTAACAAAATGGGAGAGACATAATGAGGTGAAAATAATTATGCAAATCTCGAAGATATGCGTCTCTGTATCTAGCTAGGTCAAGGAGGTCAATTAGGGAGAGTCAAAAGATCAGAGTTTCACTTATCTAACTTCAGTAAGGAAAAAGTTTTAAGTTCAGAGAGTTAGTAAATTACTAACAGTGCCTCTGGACGAAAAATGGAGAACAGACAACACACATTACAATAATTAACAATCACAGAACAACCTTTTTGATTGGCGCTTTGATCTCTTATCACGCCTCCTACGCTTTTTTTCATGCCGCCTGTCTCTCCTTTTTCCACGTTTATATCTGTCTCTCTTAGATGATCTCTTTCTCTTCTTGCGTCTGTCATCACTTGAAGAACTTAAGTGAGATGATGACGATGTATATGAATCAGAATCAGTATCAGATTCAGATGATTCCATCTCGCTATCTGAGGAAGTGTCTGATTCAGTCGTATAATATCTTCTTCTCTTTTTCTTTCTGTCTCTTGAAGATTTCTTGTGCTTTCCCATTTTCAGTTTATTCACTTTCTTTTTCTCTGCACATCACGATAACAAAATCAAGTAGTAAAACCCACTATATCATTTACATATACAGCTAATAAACAAAACAATGAAAAATCAGGAGGGAAAAAAAAACAGCTGGGACCTCCAAGTGGAATATTCTACAAGATGACCTTAAACATGTCACAACACATGAGACCACTAACAGGAATATTCTGCAAAACAACATTTCATGACAAGGAAAAATCAATTGCCAAAACAACAGCTCTCTGATTCTCACCCTCAAGGAATTCACCACAATTGATGATCTTCACAGTCACAGATGGCCTCCCATCTTCGTCACCCACAGTTTCCATCTTCTTCAGAACTTCTTGCCCTTGCACAAGTTTCCCAAAAACTACATACTTCCTGTCACGATATGCCACAATCAAAAAATTTAAGTAAGATAGAAATTTCTTATCATGCATCAAGCAAAAATGGAGTGTGCTACTTAGTGTTCACTTGTACAAAATAGAAATGTAGGTGCTCAAAGTTCAAACTAAATCCAATTCAACCGGGATAACTGGCCTGCTAAACATACTAACAACATTTCAGATAAACAAACCTGTCAAGCTGATGATTGGCCTTGAAGGTGATTATAAATAAAGAACCACGTGCATCGCGATCTGCCACTGCCATTGATAAAAGACCACGTTCATCATGCTTTAGCTTGGATGGTGGTTCATCTGAAATACAGCACAACTACCACCAGTTAATTGATGAGATAGATAAAAGGAGTAGACAGGTCTACATAAGAGATTCACCAAGTAAGAAAGCTCAACACAAAACACAACACACACCAAGAATGCATTTGTTGACCATCAAAAGTGATATTTGTACGCAATGCCAAATTAGTTAGATATATACCTTGCACGCACACAGGATCTAATCTCCTTCAATTCCAATATTACGAGAATCTATGCACATGAAACACATTGCATGACACAAAATTTGCACATCAAAATTTCACCTCAATGTGATAAAACTTTACATGAGAAACAAAAGAAAGGCACTTACGTAAAGGAGAAAAACAATGGACCATGGTTGTGGTTACAGTTATAATCAAAGCACATTTAATAACAACGGAAGCAAATATTGGGTTACTCAAGGTTTTAAAAAACGGCCGCAACCGTTACGTTTACGTAACGGTTGTGATGGTTACCGCCACTCATTACGGCCGCTTTTGTAGTGTGATTGAGATTCACAGGTGTGTCGGCCGTAGCGGCTGCCGTAATGGTCGTAACAGTGCCGTAACAGCCTTAACAATCTGTTACGCACCATTACGTAATGGTTCCGAACTGTTTCTTTCGAAAAAACAAACAAAAAAAAGGCTAAAAATTGGAGAACAGGGATAGAGAGAAGTGGGAAGATAAAGACAGAAGATAGAGGAGTAAGAGATAGAGAGAGAAAAGAGGGAAAATGAATAACATGTTATTGATTTGTTGAAACTGTAAGACCTATACTATTCTATTCACCTGCTATCACTCAACTATTTTGTTTGTGTGTGTCTATCTATATATTATTTGAAAATAATAATAATAATAATAATAATAATAATAATAAGTGTGGTTATTATCTATTTGGCTTTGTTAAAATATATATATATATATATATTTAGACTTTTATTTATTCTCTTGCTTTTGTCATTGTTTATCTTATATATAATAGTTAGTGATTGATTTTTTGTATAATATAGTCATTAATTATTAAAATAAAATGTAAAAAACTCAATTCATAGTGATTTAAAAATATGAAATACATTGGATCATACTTACAAATTTACAAAAATTGATCAATATTTATTTTAAACCCAATAAATATGATCATGAAAAAAAAATATGCGTATCGGTAAGTTTTTTTTCAAATTGTGCGAAAAATAAAAAAATTTACGGCTGCGGTTACCGCAACTATTACGCTACGACCTTTACACCCCGCAACCACAACCACACCACCGCAGCCGCTTTTCAGAATGTTACTGCCAATAATGCTGTGGAAATGGGCAGCTGGTGGACAGGAAAGTAGTCACCAAGGTGTTGGAAAAGGCAACACAAATGAAGTACCACCCACATACCTTAAAGTTCTGGGGATGGGAAAATAGTAGCAGCATAAGTGGAGACAGTTGACACACTCATGCAAAAGGTAGCTTACATGAACAATAATAACTGTAATGGCTAGTCTGGGTGCCCATTAAGTGACACAAGACACAATTAAGTTCTTTAAGAGGATTAAGATATGAGGGAGGGGCTAGTCATGGTTCACAGGCTTAACAGCCAACTTTTCATGCCATACGAACATGTAATTCTAAATCAGTGTCGGAAAATTTATTTGTGCACAAACCTATTTCAGAAAGAAGTTAACCAAGAAATATAGCTATGTGGTCTAGTATTCAAAAGATTCAAGTTTAAAGCTCCACTGATTACCAACTTCACATGTTTTTTATAGTTAGAAATATGTGTAGCTAGTTTAACCACCTGATTTGCACTTGGTGGTACTGGCTCAGCCAGTTTACCCTCTGATTTACTTCAGGCAACATCTTAAATATTCAAATACAGAAATAAGCCAGCCCAGCTAGCCTGTAAGTTGGAAACAACAAGTACTCAAAAGACTCAGATCTTCCACTCAAGTAGAAATTTCAGATCTATAAAGAAACAAATGGGGGGCCATTTCACTGCCCACCATTTTTTTTTTTATCGGCAACAAAAGAAAATGTTACTAAAATAAGAAAAGGCACAACAAGAGGACAAGAAGTAATTTATAAAAGGAATTTTTTTTTTTTTTAATTGCAAAGTAAAAATATATATAATTATAAGGGAATGTTCCTGTATAATTATTATTATTATTATTTTACTTCCCAAAAAAATAACTATAATTACCAAAAATAACACCCACCCTAAAGGGGGGGAAAGAATTGAAATATATTTTAGTTTTTGGGGGGTGCTGTATTTGTGTGTTTGAGGGGGGCAACTTTAGCAGACACAAGAAGCTCAATTCACCAAGCATTGATCCCAATTCTCAACTTCCTGGGTCAACTACATGAATCCATCTTCACAATCAAGTATTCGTCTATTCATGAAGCCATACTAGGCCCACCACTACTTACATGAATATAAAAATAAAAAATAATAATAATAAAAAAAAAAAATCAAATCAATGCAGTAAGAGATGCCATACATTTTCATGCACCCTAACTTGCTATATAGAAAAATAAATATAAGTATACACTGAATAAAACTGAAAAACTGAATAAAATGAAGAACAAAAAGCTGACAACCCCTGCCAACATGAAACAAGCACACTTTGAGCACATCAGGTACTAGATAGCATACAACTCAAAAAATCAAAATACGCATATACATTGGTAGATGTAATATCCATACACCCTACCGTTTTAAGAGACAAATACAATTGTCCAAATTTCATTGGGTTGAAGCTCCCATGCACCAAGAGTAAGATCAGAGTCAGCCCCAACCTTCACAGGCAATGCAAAAGGAAACCCATTTGCTCTCAAGATACAGATGATTTGTGGAACAAAAATATATAGATCTCTGTGTCTGTGTGTTTTTTTTGGCCATCATTTTATTAATCATTTGAATCACACACCTAATAAGATGCTGCAGAAGCTCTATACATTATTTACTTCAAAACAGGCATCTTGACTAGACCATCATGACAACTAAGAAATGGGGGCACACAGAAAACCAAGAATGCATTAGTATCTCACCTGGAAACTTCTCTCCATATATGCTTTCTCCGAAACTTCCTGCAAAATTTAAACAATGGATTAAGATGATCATTACCATTACCCTATTCAGTTTAAGTCACATAGTCAACTTTACCATCTTATGCAGTAATGCGGATGTATGAATAAGGCTGTAATAAACATGAACATATTTGTGGACAAATTTCTTCAATATATAGTCAGGGTCAGTATGCAGAAAATTTAGGATTCTGACCACTTGAAAAGGTTAAATTGTTCTGCTCACCTTCTCAAATGCAAAAGGAAGATTTAAGCAAATTAATGGAATATTGATTATCAATACTTGACAAAGAAGGGACCCAAACAATAATTTTCCTGAAATTCGCATCCTCTAAACAATATAATGGTAAAAAATTAAAAAGGACTGTCAAGCCCAAGGAATACATACCATCTCGTTTAAGAAAATCACCACCCTGCAGCATAAATGATAAGAATTAGTGAACTGGTAATTACAAAGTAAACCTTTACTACAAAACTGGGTTGGGTACTGCAAAGTTTAGTAAATTTCTTAGGATAGACAACTTAGTAAGTACAACCTTAAAACTACATCACAAGAAAAGCAGTCGTGACCATCAGCCCTGTATCCTACAGCATAAACAAGGATAGCTGACTAAAAGACAATTTTTAGGCCACATCTACGTCATTCTTAACCAGAAAAACTAAGCATGTAGGCAATCAATCACATTCTATCCATTGAAGCACTCTCAAGCATAAGAAACAAAGGACATACCTGAGCCATTGATCCTTTAATAATGGAATGGAAAAAGGATCCTTTGTAGTGGAGGGGTCTTCCAGTCTTAGGACTAATTCCCTTCTCCCCTGTAAAATACGATATCTTTAAGTATCAGACACATAAAATAATCTCGACAACAAAATGGATTAGTATGCACAAAAGAAGTCACAAGTCAGACTTCATTTTAAAAAATACTGAAATGAAACAAATCAACAGTAAAAAATGAAGCCACGAAAGAAAAATGACTCATTAGAAAGGGAGAAGCTTGTATTGGAAATTTTAACTTATGACACCAACAGAAGACTTACCTGTACAGAGTGCACGAAAATTTTCCGCAGTCTTGGGAGCAACATCAGAGAAAAGCTGTATCACCAAAGATCACCAATGAACTAATTGCAACCATTCAATTTTTGGGAATAAATATGACATTGAAAACAAAATATCAAAGGCTTTAGAAGAAACAATAAGAATTTCGACTTAATTGCATATGTAGAAAATATTTGACTTGATATTATAGTAGGTTAGTTCAAAATATAGAAATACCTCAAAAACCATCTTTTCAGCAGGATCGCCATCAATAGACACATCCAGAAAAACTAGGGGCAACTTCTTGCTCATTTTTTCTGCTAAAGGATCACAATATCACCACTATCATCACAATGATCTGATAGCAAAGATATGTATTACCAAGAACACCATTAATTCATAATATCATATTAGCAATTGAAAACAGAAGAGGAAAAAAAACAAAGAAATAAGAATGAAAGAGAACTTATGGGAAAAAATATGCAACAAACCAATCTGCTAATAGATTATTTCGAGATGAAACAAAAAATCACTTTACACGAAATTCAAATGTCATTACACAGACAGTTCAAAATAATTAAGCACCCATACCATGCCAAGCATTACACATGTAACTATAGAGTGCAAATGAATATTTAGAAGGGTGGGAAGAAGAAAAAAAACTAGTTATTAGACAAACTGCATAGATTCCCACAGATACTTCCAATCCTCTACTACATGACATAAACAAAACTCTACAAAATGTTAGGTCAAAGCTATTTAAGGTTGGCTGGCTTAGTAAGAACATATCATCTACCAATGTGATTCATATCATAGAACATTGTAATTATGGGAAACAGAACACGTCAATCTACTTAAGCTTATAGAGTATCCAATCCAAGAGACTTAATTAATCACATCTATGTACCTCATGGTTAAATATTGGACTCTTGCATCATTTCCAGAAGAAATCACGTCAACAAAGTAGTAATCATAGCCCTCAAACATATGTCTAAACATTAGCCATTTGGAAAAGCAATGACTCAATAAAGTGTTGACCCACTTGATGAACTGGATAATTCAAATAATACCCACATCCAAGTTATGAGAAAGGGTAATTACCTCATTGGTGAGCACCAGTCACAGTCAAATCAATGTACGTAGTTCATAAAACAGTCTGTATATTGAGCAGAAAAACTGTAATTTTCCCATATATGACAAACCATATTGTCCCAAATGGGCTTTTAAGTTTTAACTAATTTCCACTTCGTCGCACACAGCATCATGAAGAAAAAATTAACAATAAAAAAAATAAAATAAGCTTATCTCGGGTATGTAGCATACACAGCAAAAGGAAACTATCAAATTTAAGACAATCAAGGGCCCAAAATGAACTCTTCATAAGCAAAAGAAGCATTCAACCAAGCAAACCGCAGAAGAAGCATTCAATTGGCAAAAAGATACAGATCAGCCTATGGCGATATCAACTCCTCAACCAAACACTCTTCACTATATAAATGTTATACATACAAATACCTATAGACCCATGCATTGATAAATAGACATATACACTTACTTACGTAATCAAGTTCCATATATATATATATATACTTACATAATATCAAAACATGTGATTACAGGCGCTAATTGAAAAAATCCCCAAACCCAGAACCCTGTGAAATTCATTTACAAACACCACGTCGAAAACATGTGCATCATGATCATCGTAACACTAGAATCAACAACTGAAAGCAACATAATCAGATTCGCAACAGACAGACTACAGTACAAGAAAATTCACGAATTGATTGGGAAAATAGCAAGACAAAGGTGATGAGAAGTTCAAACAATTTGAGATTAATAGAGAGAGAAATTACATTTATAGATAAAAATATGAGCTTTTGTTAGATTGAATTTGAAACCCTAACCCTAGCTCTTTAACTTTACCTGAGACTGCAGCTCTACAAGTCTTGCTCCTCCACAGAAATGAAACGACGAGAGGGGGAGAGAGAGATATAAGCGAAACTCGCTGCTTCTACTTGTTTGTGTATTTACCTAACTACCCCCTAATTTGTTTGTGTATTTACCTAACTACCCCTTAATTATATCTAGAATTACTCGATTTTCTCTTTGATTGATATAATGACAAATTTGACCTTGTTTGAAATGTTTCCTTCAATAAATAAATAAAAAATTATATACAATTTTATAATTAGTAATACCAATCCTGAAAATATAACTAGTGGTGTGTCGAAAAAAATATTTAAAAAAAGTGATAAATTTTGTAAATATTAATAATTAAAATCATAAATATTTTAATTATTTTATACTAATAATTTTTTAAAACACCTCTTGAATAGTCATTTTTACTATTTTAAAAGTAATAAGACTCAACATAGTTGTCTCTCTTTGTTAATTTGTTCATTTTAATTTCAATTATATTAATTTTGATATTTTAAATTTTTATATCATACCAATTTAGTTTAATTGATGTTATTCATTTGAAAACTGCATATAAATCAATCGCAATTGGTTAATTCAAAAGAAAAATGAACTTTATAGAATTAGATGTTAACCCATCAATCATTTTAGACAGAGGAATGAATTATTTTGCCCTCAATTTTAATATAATTTTTGAAAAAAATTATATAATATGGGAAGAGGGTTTTTGAATTTATAGTAAAGACAATTGTCCTACTAGGACATTTGAATGGTGAAGATTCATTTGTCTATTTACATAGATGGCTGAGATTATCCCTTAAATATATATCAATATACACCTACACTTACTTCCCGCCCAAAGAAAGAGTGAACTTCCTACTTACCCACGTCTCCCCTCTATTCTATCTTTATCTCTCTCTACTCACCTTCCTGCTTGCCCACGTCTTCCCTCTCTTCTATCTTTATCTCTCTCCCTTCTCTGTTTTCATCAGTTTGTTCTTGCGATCAGATTGTAACCAACGCTCCTCTTCATCACAAGGTATTCCTGTCCTCCTCCCTCTCTCTATTGTATTTTTTTCCCCGAATTACAATTAGTTTCTGAATGATCAATTAAATCATAAACTGAATGTGAATCAATTCCACTTTAATCAGAAACTGAATGTGGATCAATTCCACTTTAATCAGTTTGTTCTTGCAATCAGATTGCGCTGCTGCTCATCATCACCACTGTAACACGTCCGCGAGGGACCTCGCTACAGTTCGGCCTCAAATTTGTGTCACGGTTCTTAATTTGAACCAAAGAGTCCAAATCCAGTAAATCGTTTTGAGAAAACAGATTTTTTGAAAGAAGTGCCAAACATGGACTGCTTTGCCAGATACAGAGTCGCCACCTAAATATTTTATTTTGGGAAATTTAGGAAACCCTGACTCATTGCCTAAGGCCACATGTCCGTCATCACCAAAGTTGCCTCGGCTCGGGAACTTAGGTACGATTGGGGAAGGTCACTTCGTGAGCATTTCGCCGCCGATCAAAGATCGGCCTCTACTAACCATGATATCTAGTTTTGAAAACATTATGCGTTCTTATTCTGGTTATTAGCCTAGACTTACTATGTGATGCGCACAGCATACAAGTATAGACTGGGTCGCCTGAATTAGAACAAAACATTTCATGTTTATGTTTGAAAGATGGTTTGCTATTCGCAAGTAGGCTTAAAAATGCAGATTTTGCCACCATCAGGTGGGCTTAGAAAAGATGGTTTTGCCACTATCTAGTGGGCTTAAAACTTACAGTCAATGCATTGTTCCAATCCAAATAATCCAATCTTCACCCACAGGCATTCAGGCAGTTATATCACATAAGCACATAGCCTTATGGTAAGCATGCTATCATGGCAGTCATTCACACACATGCAAGGATGTTAAAGCATAAAAACTTACCGAGTACTTCAAGCCAAAACAGAAGCTAATTAGAAATCTATGCATGATCCTAACTATACAGAAATGCCTAATGCAACACATGCAATATGCAACTACAAGCAGGCTCGGCTATTTCTAAAGATGGCATGTGAAATGCTACAACTAACAAGTATTCAACTCGGCATTGAAATACAATGCAGTTAGTATGATGCGCCGAGCCCGGTGCATGCAAAACAGATGAATGAATGCAAACATGCTATCATACTGTATGCTAATTGAAACATGCCCTAATCTAACCATCATAAGCTGGTAAATAAAAAGGAGAAAGATGTGGGGTTGGAAGACATACATCACACGCACGCACACTTATTACAACATTGCCCTTGCGCAAAGGGTCCGAAAGAATAATATACAGTCCCGAATAAATATAGTCTGCATAAATACAAAACCTTAATTAATTAACAAAATTAACTAGGAAAGCAATAAATTGGCATGCAAGCCAGGGACTGCCTCAAATCTGATCCGGATGATAAATGATGCATGTTCGGGTTGCCTTGCGTGGAAATCCATTGCGATGCCCCAATTAGCCTCTGTTTGCAATTGTTCTTGGAAAGCGCGCCAAGCTCCGGAAGGCTTCTGATTCTTGATTTGCTGCAATAGAGAGCAAGAAAAGGGCATGGCAAAGTATTTTCACGTATGTATATACACCTCGATCCTCGTGCCACCAATCACGCATCTCAATGCACGATGGCCGAGGAGTTGAATTGCACGACTTGATATGAAATGAATGCACATGAAAATACAATAAAACCTAAACTCCATCATGGGTAATCCGGAGTGTCGGGGACTGGGGAATTGAGACACGTTCTGTCACTCGGAGTACGAAACGTACCTCGTTTCTCGTGATCGGGCTAACTCTTATCCCAAACACAATGTAATATGCATGACATGCATGAATGCAACTAAGATACAATCTAACATGCACAATGCTATGAAATGGCATACACAATGCATAATGGACTTACACCAACACAAGTGGACCTCAGCCACACTCACATAGGAGGCCATTAGATGAAAATGAGACACTCGAAATGCGTGCACACATGCACGCAAACCGAGGACCGATCTTAGGGCACGAATGCCACTCTAACAAGGCATGACAAGACATGGAACATGGTATATGAACATGCAAGTTCTAGCACTGAAATGTGATGCAAAATGATTCCGAATCATGGAAACATGGCACCTGATGCATGAGATGGTCCCAAAACACAAAACTATGCACATGGAATGACTTATAGCTATACAAAGCATGCATTATTTGAACATGAAGCATGAAGACAGAGTCAAGGCAGTCCCAAAATATGAACTTTTACAGTTTAGAGTGTGGCAAAAAAGGGCTAGCAAGATGGCTTGAATTAGCATGCAATTTTGACTAGTAAACATGGATTACATGGAAAGTACATGAAGAAAGTGAGCACTCACCAAACCAGAAAAAATCAGTGAACTAAACATGCCAAAATATGCCCAAATAACCATGGAAATGCAGCCAACACATGTACAAATAAGGGGCTCCTTTAGAGGGCATACAAAGGGGTTATTAAGCATATGCAAGATAGACATGAAGCATGACCAAAAGAACTTTGGAAATAAAATATGGTAGTCCCAAAACTCATTAAATTGGCCCTGAAAAGTGGCTAAGGAGCATGCAAAGAGGGGTCCCTTTGAAAGGCCAAAATGACCATCAAACAAGTCAAGGTGAGAGGGGGTCACCCCCCTCTGATTTGGAGGCTCAAGACAGCATCAAAGCCACTAGAAATCCACTGGATTCCAGTGGTTAGAAGGCCAAACCAAGCATGCAACAAGGGCTTAGGTGTAAGGCTCAAAATAGGAGATAGTCAAGCTTACAAGGAATCATATGACCTCAAACAAAAATGGAACCTTAAAAAAACTTGAAGATGAGATTAAAAAAAGATATTTTTCAGTTTATGACAACTCTAAAAAATGAACACAAGTAGGGCTAATATATCATGCAAAAATTGCCCTAAAAGAGAGAATAGAGACAAGGGACAACATCCGATCCCAAATGGTAAGGAGCCCTTCAACAAAGTTGAAGAGGGGCTCAAAAAATGGCACTTTACAGTTTATGACCAAGTTCAAAACAGCTCACAAATAAGCCTAAAATATCATGTAAAAATAGGCCTAAAAGAGGGATAAAGAGACAAGTGATAGTAGAAGACCTCAAACAGAAAGAGGTCCTTGATCAAACATGCAGAGGATCTCAAAATATGACTATTTACAATTTGGCTCGGAGCCCAAAAATGCTCAAAAATAAGGCTAATATATCATACAAGATTAGGCCCTAAAAGAGAGATAAAAGGAAAGGGATAGTAGATGACCTTAAAAAGAGAAATGTTCTTAATAAAACATGAAGATAAGCTCAAAATAAGACCATTTTCAGTTTGGGTCGGAGCCCAGAAATGCTTTCAAGTATGGCTTATAAATGAAGCAAAAAAGGCAAGTTTGAGGGAAATGAGTGCTTACCCTTGTAGAGCAGTGAACCAGCAGCTTTTGGACCAAATTTGTGAGCTTCCAACCTCTTCAAATATCCTCCAAAGTGCTGGAATGGAGTGTAGAGGTGTGGTGCTATGGGTTGTAGGGTAAATAATGCAAGAAACTTAGGGTTTGGAGGGTTGAAGGAGAGAGAGATGGAGGTTTGATGCAAGAGCTCCCAAAAAAAACTTTTTCACCTCCCTAAATGCAGCTGGAGCTGCTGGTTATATAGGCAAAGGAGTGGAGGAAAGGGGGGGAAATTCAAATTCAAGTTTCCCCCCCAAAAGGCCAAACCCCGGACATAGGACCTGGGGGAAAACAAAATATATAGCTGGAACACACTTGGGAGGGGAAGAATGGCCGGCCAGCTCAAAAGGGCAAAAAAGGTCATTTGACCAGGTAGGTGGCCGGCTTGCTACTTTTCAAGAAAAAAAATGGGTCTACCGGAAAGAAAGGTGGCCGGCTAGTGATAGGGAAGTCCAATAGTGGCCATTCAAGTGTCCAAATTGAAGCCCCAGAAGTTATCTTTCCAATGGCGCAAACCTTGCATTAAAATTCCTCCTGTGGAAAAAGTTATGCCCTTTTTGGTGAAGCCGCGCAGATTTCGGTCCAACCGGAGTGATGCCCTACTTCAATCAACCACATCTCCCCCGTCCGGAATTGGATTTAGGAGATTCTTGAGTGAAAAATGAAGCCCCAAAAGTATTATTTCCAACGGTGGTGGCCTCATAGCTTGATTCCAAGTATGCAAATGAATAGGCCCTATTTGGCGAGGGCTGCTCGACTATTTCTTAATGGTTCATGCCCATTTTCTCCCCCAACTGGATTTCTTCCCTCTTCTCCTCTTTTCTTCAACTCCAAACCCCTAAGTAAGGTGTTTTGAAAGATATTTTCAAAGATTTCATCTCTCTTTCATTCATTTCCACTTTGTTCTTGCCCGGTTTACCGAAAAGCGCAACATTTAACGAAATGCGAGCGTCGGAACATCGTAGAAACTTTATTTCAAAAACGTTTTGAAAGAGAAGGTTTTAAAGTCTAAAATCTTTTGATCAAGATTGTTTTGGTCAAAAAAGGGGTATGAAGTTGAGCTTTGACTCTCTCTCCTTGCCGAAGAAATTGAACCTTTGCACTGCACAACTTTCAAAACCATCAGTCGCATCCAAGTCTTAAAGGTGGTCAAAAATAGGGTGTCTACAACCACTCGCAAGGTTCCCTCTCTCCCACCCTCGGTTGTTCCCTTCGCAAGGTAATTTTGGTCTCTCTCTGTTGTATTTCACATTCGGTGGAAATAGGTAATGCTTTAGGGTTTTCCTCTGTCAATTTTCTTCAAGTTTTGACAATTTTCTTCAGATCTAACTACAATTTGTATCCTGAACCACTATCTGCTCCAAAATTGAATTCTGAAATCGTGATTTCCCTTCAAAATGAAATTCTGACAGATCAAAATCACAAATTGCTCCAAAATTGAATTCTGAAAATCGTGATTTCCTGTCAAATTGAAATTCTGTTCACTTTAATCAATTTAAATGGGTCAAATTGTAGAAACTAATTAAATCAGAAAATACTCGGTATTAGAGAAAAGATTGATACTTGGCAAGAACAGATTAATCGCATTTAAGTGAATCAATCTCCAGAAACTGATTCAATTTTACTTTAATCAGTTTGTTCTTGCGATCAGATTGTATCTTTAATCAGTTTCTGAATGAAAATAATCAGTTTCTGCCTTAAGTATGAACATATTACTGGGATGATAACTTTGGTCTCCATTGGCTCTAATGTGGTCCAGTTATGGTGTTTCTTACTGATACAATCTGCGAAATTTGGAACCAATTCATTTAAAGGCTTAATTGTTTTAGCCTTTCTGCACATCCATTTTCAAGATCAAAAAATAATTGTTTTACAGAGAGGTAATTTATTCTTTATATATTACAAAAAAATAAGATAAATTCAAATTTATATGAATTATTAGAACAATAATAATTGAAAAACAATAAAAATAAATAACTTAACAACCTCCTTAGTAACATTGTTGTTAATGAGCACAAGCACATTCAGCACACAACTACTAAAAACAAGTAGCTAAAAGAGAAATATTACCGAGTCAAGAACAGAGGCTGATCGCCTTCCAAGAAGATTTGGTTTCCATGGATTTGTAACTTTTTTTTCCTTTATATATTGTTTCTATTGGTAAGACATATTGCTGATGTGAGATTCCTAACCCATAGAATAACTTCTTAGTGCCACACATGATGGATGTGTAGATTTGTCCATTCATTGATTTAAGATATGGAATTTTATTTATTTATTTTTAAATTGTGGTTTGGCGGCCAAATCTCAAGGTGACAAAATACCATATGCTACATTGATATTCTAAAATCATCTCAGTCTTACTGATACAATCTGCAAAATTTGAGTGAGACCTGTGAAAGATTGTTTGCTGAATGGAAGTTTGTTGCCCTGTTGATCGAATTTAATGATGGATTGGCAGATTTTTGTGAAGTTATGTATATAGATTGTCATTTGCTTTATATATAGATTGGTACTTTATTTCCTTCACTTTTCATTCTAACTTCTGGATGAGATAAATGGTGTCGTGGAAACCTAATTGGTTGATGAAAGTAATAAAGTTGCCTGAAGTTATTTTTGTTAATTCTAAGGTATGTATGTTAATAATGGAAAGGAACAATGAAGTTTTGTTAGAGATGCATGTTTTGTTTTTTTGTTTTTTTGGTATCATGTGATAATGCTGCAAATCTTTTTACACATTCTCCAAAGTAACATTTCCACTAGGCATCTTTTTTATATTGTTCTTTATTGGAATTGGATGATGTTTGATGCATATTTATTATTCTGGTTGTGTTTGATGCAGATTTATTATTTTCTGATTATCTCTCTTTCAATTACAAGCTGATAAATTCTTGCTATCACTCTGTTCTTGTTTCCAATTGATCTCACAAACGATCTATCTATCTTTATTTCTTCATGTCACGCTTCTTTATTTTTTATTTTCATCATTTTAATGGCTTCTTCTTATAATCTATTTTTGAATGTTTTAAGTGTTGGTTGATGCTCATCAAGGCTTAAACATTCATTTAAAACATTCAACAATGATCTTCATGATCTTCACAAACGATCATAGTTTCATTTAATTGTTGATAATTTTATATATCTCAAAGCATCTTTATAAAACATATTTTTGTCATATGTCAATAAATAAAAATTTATTAGTTACTGAGAGGGTAATTTATGAGTAAATTGGGCCGAGCTGGGTAATGGGCCATTCTATGGGCCATAGTAAGAAGGGCTTAGTAAGTAGACCGAAGTCCAGCTGTTAGCACGGTCCAAGTATGGAAGTAACCTAGCAAGGGTTAGCTCGGTCCAGGAATAATCATGGTCGCTACGGTCAGAGTAGAGATAGTTAGCCCAGTCCAAGAGAGCTCTGCCATTAGCTCGGCCACCACACTCAGAGCGGTAACAGTTAGCTCAGTCATACCATATTAAGCTGAAGTATGTTGGGCTTTCTTCAGAACCTTGCTATTTGTTAACTCGGTCTTGGCTCGTTGTGGTTAGTGCGGTCTCAAACAACCCAATTGGAATATGTCAAACTGAGGTACACGCAATGAAAGGAAGAACCGAGCTAGTGAGAGCTCGGTCTAGTCTGCGGCTTTAGCATGGCCATGTTATCTCAGTCGTATTGACATCCAATCGTGGTAGAACCATCTCACTTAGTTTAAACAGTGAGGGGGGTGTTGAAGGATAAGCATTATCTTTTAGGAATGTAATTCCTAGGAAGACTCTACATGGAGGAGTAAGAGTCCTACTTGGATTGTGCCATGTGGAACCTATAAAAGCTCATAGCATCACTTATG
This sequence comes from Camellia lanceoleosa, assembly GCA_025200525.1. NCBI lineage: Eukaryota > Viridiplantae > Streptophyta > Magnoliopsida > Ericales > Theaceae > Camellia > Camellia lanceoleosa. The sequence goes on along the minus strand of CM045771.1, from coordinate 140,062,551 downwards.
GAGAGGTAACACAACTTTGATTCTCGAATACATAGAGCTTTTGTCTATTTGTCTATTTCGCTAACTTAGGCATCGGGGAGGTATCCGGCACACACCCGCCGGCTAGCTCACGTTTGTGATTTCAGGGAGTAAAGGGACGTCGTACAGAGGAGCGCAGACTTAATCAACTGGATTATACGAGAAGAATATTTCTTGCTCGTACAATTGGCGCCGTCTGTCGGAAGATCAGACAGAACAAAACCTCTTGATCAAGTTTCCATCACTAATTGGAAGCAATGGCGCACAACGAAGATTTGCTACAGTCCGCCATCGACAGAAAAACCCCAGAGGGAGGTGGGAGGCGCGAAGGTTTGCCTTCTATCCCTCCCATGGTGGACTTAGAGCCCCAGCGACAGAATCCTCAGAGGGATGCAAGGGGGAGGCGGAACAACAGCCCCCGTCGCTCTCGCTCACAAAGTCCTGAAAGGCAAAGGCGAAAAATCGACCCTCAAGTACTTGAAGATCACGTAAAAAAGCAGGATGAATTGACAAGGAAGATGGCGGCGGGCATGGAGGCTATGAAACGCCAGATCAAGGGAAAAGAGGTGGCGACAGGAGAGGGGCGCAAAGGCAACACGCTCCCTCGCCATTCGGAGGATCGTGGTAGGCATACCACACCGTCAAAAGCAAAGAGTAAAAGCCTCAAAACAGGCGATACTCAATCCAAGACTTCCAGGACTCATTATTCTAGGTTTGAGAGAACGAGAACTGAGAGGTCATACACGGAGGGAAGCACCTATCGGCCCTCACACACGCACCAGACATCATCTAGGCAGACGGAATTACCTAGATCGTCTGACTTACAAACTGTGCTAGAAGAAAGGGCACGATGGAAAGAGGATACCAGGGCGCGCGACTCGCGCAAAGTCTCAGCCCTTCAACGGTTGGCTCCTCGGACGCATGGAAGTGTCGAGGTAGGAATGCCAATAGCGCGCCCTGCTTACGAACCGACAGATAAAGCCTTGGCAAGACTACAGACCTCGCCGTTCGTTCCGGCAATTGAGAACGCACCACTACCTTCAGGCTTCCTTCAGCCCAAATTTACCACATATGAGGGAAAGATAGACCCTTACTCGTACTTAAGCCACTTTCGCCAGGTCATGGCAGTATACCGCCGAAACGAAGCTTTAATGTGCATTCTATTCCCATCCAGCCTTGGCGACCTAGGTTTAACCTGGTTCGAAAGGCTACCAGAAGGCAGCATCGCCTCCTAGGCACAATTAGCAGAGGCGTTCGTGACAAGGTTCAGGACGAACACCAAAATGCCAGTGGAGATCGACCAGCTTCTCTCCATTGACATGAGTGACAAGGAGACATTAAGATCCTACAATAGTCGCTACTGGGAGACCTTCAACCAGATTGGGGATTGCCCTACCAATCTCGCCATCGCGCAATACAAAAGAGGTCTTCTAGTCGGGAACAGGCTGAGGGACTCAATCACCATGATGCCACCCCTCACAATGAAGGCCTTAATGGAGAGGGTACACCAGCACATTTGGGTGGAGGAGGATAGCGCCCGTGCTAAAATAAAGTCTGGTACAACCGCAGTACCAGACAAAAAGACTACAGCGAAAGTCAATGCGGTAGAACGTCCAAGCAGAAACGGACGAGGCAGGCGAGACAACGGAGAGGACCAGGATAAAAGATTGTTGAGAGTCCGCACTGCCATTACCACGATATTCAAAAAACCGATCTATCGATTCTAAGCGGGATACGCGATGAACCTTTCGTCAAATGGCCAGCTAAGCTGAGAGAAGCGCAAAAGGACTATGACGAAAGATCCCGGTGCACCTTCCATAAGGAAAAGGGGCACCGCATTGAAAATTGCACACCATTGAGGCAGCATCTAGAGGAGTTGGTGGCAGCCGGTCATCTGGACAAGTACATAGAAGGAGGGACGCAGCCAGCCCGCCAGGACTACAACAACCCAAACGGAATGCCAATCGACGCCCCACCTCAAGGCGTGATCAACGTAATCCATGGGGTATTCGAGCCTCAGCGCGTATGCGAGCTCAGGGGCATGATCAAGAAGGCTGAGCACTTAAGGGAGGTACTAAGCGCCTAACCTACCATCAAAAAGGGAAGAACAGAAGCCACGAACGTCATATCTTTTCAGATAGAGACTTGGCAAGGATATACTGCCCTCACAATGATGCACTGGTTTTCACTCTCCCAGTCAAGGATTTTGACGTCAAGCGGATTTTGATTGACCAAGGGAGCTTATGTGAGATAATGTATTACGAAACATTCAAACAATTGAAACTAGAAGACAAAGACTTGGCACCTGCTGTATCTCCCCTGATCGGGTTCAACTCAATACCAGAATGGCCAATCGACAAGATAATCCTCCCAGTCAGAGCAGGAAGCATGACGAAACAAGTGAAATTCTGGGTATTGAAAGTGTCCTCCACTTACAACATTATCTTGGGAAGGACATGGCTGCATGCCATGAAAGCGGTAGCTTCAACCTACCATCAAGTAATGCGATTCCCTAACGAAGCCGGGGTAATTGAAGAGGTCTATGGAGACCAAATTATGTCCAAGCAATGTTTCGTCACAGTAAACGGCAGTCGTGCTGCCAAGGGGTTTGTTCAGATGGTAGAAGAACCAGAGAGCAATGAATTGTTCGTAAATGTTGGCAAAGCCGCTGAACAGAAGGCAGTGGAAGACTTGGTACAGGTAAGAATAGATGAAAAGAACCCGGATAAATTCTTTTTGCTTGGCTCATCTATGTCTAGCATTGAGAGAATAGAGGTCATGGAATTATTGACCTCTAACATCGAAGTGTTTGCCTGGACACCGTATGATATGTCTGGCATTGACCCAAGCTTCATCTGTTACCAATTGAACGTCCACCCAACCACCAGACCAATCATTCAATGCACTCGCAGATCGGCACTCTACCATACCAAAATAGTGGCGGAAGAAGTAGAAAACCTGCTAGAAGCAGGAGCTATCAGAGAGATGCACTACCCCAGATGGATCTCCAATACAGTAGTAGTGCCAAAGAAGAATGGAAAATGACGTGTCTGCGTGGACTATAAAACAGTCAACAAGACATGCCCAAAGGACAGCTTTCCTCTACCCCGGATAGACCAACTGGTAGACCTAACGGCAGGCACAACCGACTTAGCTTTCTTGATGAGTACAAAGGCTACCATCAGATCGCTATGTATGAACCAGACCAGGAGGTCACATCTTTTACAACGCCAAGAGGTCTGTACTGCTACAAGGTCATGCCCTTTGGCCTAAAGAACGTAGGGGCAACATTCCAACGGATGGTCACCAAGATGTTTGAACCATTGTTAGGCAGAACAATGGAGGCTTACATCAATGACATGGTGGTCAAGAGCAAGGATAAGAATGACCATCTCAAGGACCTAAGTGAGATGTTTCAGATCCTGAAGAAGCACAAGCTGCGCCTCAATGCGTCCAAATTTGCGTTCGGTGTAGGATCTGGCAAATTCCTAGGCTTCTTGGTGACCAACCGAGGTATTGAGGCAGACCCCTCTCAGATCAAAGCAATTCAGGATCTGGAGAGGCCCAACTTAGTGAAAGAAGTGCAGCATCTCACCGGCATGGCAGCTGCACTCAACCGATTCATAAGCCGGTCGTCGGACAGATGTCGACCATTTTTTCAAGCATTAAAAGCCAAGTTCGAGTGGAACGAAGAATGCGACCGCGCTCTAGAAAGCTTGAAAGAATATATGTCTTCTCCACCACTACTTGTAACCCCAGTACCTAGAGAAGAACTCTTTCTGTACCTAGCAGTTTCACAGCACGCAATTAGCGCAATGTTGGTCCGAGCGGAAGGGATCCAATATCTGCCCATTTTCTATGTCAGCAAAACATTACTGGGCGCCGAAACAAAGTACTTACCACTGGAAAAACTGGCCTTAGCCTTGATGATGGCCTCAAGGAAGTTGTCGCATTACTTTCACACCCACACCATAGTCGTCCTCACAGCTTTTCCATTAAAAGCTTTGTTTGAGAGGGCGAACTTTTCTGGGCGAATCTTGAAGTGGGCAGTAGAGTTGGGACAGTTCGACATCAAGTTTTAACCCAGAATTTCGATAAAGGCCCAAGCTTTAGCAGACTTTGTCGCAGAATTCACCCCAGGTAGTCATCATATCTTGATCGACTGTTGAAACAACCCAACTAGGGATGGAAGTTGGCCAGGAATAAGCGCAACCCTGTGCGAGGATACCGGTCGAGACCCTAAAAGGCGAGTAAAGTAAGGGAGAAAGAAGCAAACCATGCTACACCAAGCTAAGACTCACCAACAAATAAAGACTTGGTACAATCAGATAGCGAAGGGCAAACAGCAAGCATGGACCTTGAAGAAAACACCAGCAATACTCTTGATCCCAAGGCATCATCTGATCCCTCCACTTGCTGGAAACTGTTCGTTGGAGAGATGTGGAAGCTCTTCGTGGATGGAGCGTCCAACAGGCACGGTGCAGGACTGGGCATAGTCATCATCTCACCAGACGGCTTAGTGGTGGAGCAAGCAGTCAACCTTAGCTTCCCAACATCAAACAACGAAGCGGAATATGAAAAACTTCTGGCAGGCTTAATATCAGCATCCTACATGAAGGCCATCGAGCTAATAGTTTACAGTGACTCATAGCTAGTGGTAAACCAAATTTCAGGTGACTACGAGGCAAAGGATGACAAGATGGCTAAGTACCAAGAGTTAGTCAGAAAAGAGATCAATAAATTTGAAGTAGTATGGATAGAGCAGATCGGTAGGGAAGAAAACAGTAGAGCGGACGAACTAGCAGACTTTGCTTCAATGGCAGATACCTCCATCCCTCATCCATTGCTGATTGACTACCTACCAAGACCAAGCATTGAAGAACTCGAAGTAGAAGAGGTATGTTGTGCCGAACTAGGCCCTTCGTGGATGGATCCCATCATACTATTCCTAAAAGACGGCGTCTTACCGGAAGAAAAGAAAGAAGCCAACAAAATAAGAGCAAAGTCACAGCGATTTTGGCTTTCCCCATCAATGGCCTTGTACAAGAAGTCATTAGGCACTGGTATACACTAGATAGATAGTGTCTTTTTGGCATTTGGTGAAATTCCATGAGTTTTTTTCCTCAATTTTTAAATTTTATCAATACACGCATTGGTTCTTATGTGACTAACAACTCAACTGAGTGAAGAAGAAAAGTTAGTTAAACTTTTGAGAACAAATACATGATAAAAGGGAAGCAAGAGATGGGACAATCTTCATATTTTATGCATCTAATTATATAATATTCTCATTTTAGGCATACAATGATAATGTGTTATCAAAAGCTGCATTGGCTCAACGTGCACTGCGAGAACGTGAAAAAAATCGAAACTCATGTTCTGCATACCAATTAGGACAACGCATGCGACGAGAACGAGAGAGATCAAATGAACGTATTAACCCAAGACAACCTTCTGTAACCCCCAATTGGTAAACAACTCAGTTTAATTCTTGAAATATATACTCTTACTATTACCACTTTATTATACAGATTTTAATTTATTCACAATCCATTTTTGTAAGCCTGTTCCTATAACCCCATCTAGATATATTGGTGTGGTCATCCGTGATGAGCATGACCTTAATGTTATTCGTGTTCGTGCGGTAAGTACAAAATCAAGTAAAACATTGTATGTATTTTTATTTATATAAGATTTTTTTAAATCTTTTCAATATTTTATTTATATTTGTTAGGCAAAAGAAAAAGAAAAGGTCAACCCAATGTCTAAGGGAAAAGAAAAGGCGACTCCTTCTAGCAAGAGAATGACAAATGCATGTCAAGTGGTATATATTCCTTTTAAAAAATATGAAGCAAAACTGTGTGAATTTGTTGCTTTATGTTTCTGCCCGTAGAATGATTGTAATATATTTTCCTAAAATTTGCTATTATTTATATGTGTTTTCCAAATTTATTTATTTTTATTTAGCATAGATACATGTGCATTTATAATGTAACATGTGAAAAGAATAAGAAAAAAAAAAACGAAGAAATAAAGACAAACTATGTAATGAAAGAATAAACTAAATAAGATAGATTTTTATTTCTTCTTTATTTTTTTTTTTATAAAAAACAAAATGCATAAAGAAAGAAATAAATACAGATAACACTATTAAAGGTATAAAACAAATAAAATATAAAACAAAATTAAGAGAAACAAAATAAACAAGAAGATATTTCATGTTAAGTACAAAATATTCATATATTTTGCACCAATGACAAAATATTTTCATTTTAGGCACAAAATGATAATGTAATATCAAAAGCTGCTTGGGCCCAACGTGCACGACAAGAGCGTGAAAAAAATGAAAAGTCATACTTTCAATGCTCGTAATGAGAACAAGAGGGATCAGAAGAATGCATTCAACCAATACACCCTTCTTTAGCACCAAATCGTCGCAATCGCACTTGCCTGGAATGTGAAACAATAACTGAAGATTCTCATTCAGTACAAAAGCGAACAATGGTTGCCCATCATTCTACATGTTCGTTTTCTATGCCAAACACATCTTTACTTCCACAAAGGAATCGGTAAACTACTATGTCTAATTTTGAAATACAGATTCTTACCATTTTGTTTTATATAATTTTATTTATACACAAATATTCGTAGGTCTACTTCTATAAATCAATTTCTTCAAGAAGATCTATGTACTGATGATGAATTGGAAGATATGCCTATGAGTACATCAATTGATGCCCGAGCACACAACAATTCTTGCCGCCATTATCTTGGCAAGATGGACGTATTATGTCCTTATTGTTCAGGCTTACATTTGATGGATGAAAAATTGACCAAATCATCTATCAAGCGTCCCTTATTCGGAACTTGCTGTTTGGAAGGGAAGATTAGGCTACCTTTACTTATTACACCTCCTCCATCACTTCAAGCGTTGCATAATGGGAATAATGATCAATCAAAATCCTTTCAAAGTTATACTCGATTGTATAATGCAGCCAATGCTTTTACAAGTCTTAGTGCTACATTGGATCCTAGAGTACTTAGTGGAAGGGGTCCTACATCATTCACAATTTATGGGGAATTACGACATCGAACAGGATCACTACAACCACAACCAGGGTAAGATGCGAGTTATGCTCAACTGTATATCTATGACCTTGATTCAGCGTTAGAAATTCGTAATCGTAGAAATCCTAACTTGAGAAGGGATGTGCTCAAAACTATTCAGGATGGTTTGTTGCAAGTCAATGCATTTGTAACTACATTTCGCCAGGCTCATGCCATTTTACATCAATTAGACGCGGTAGGACACAATCTACCTGCTCATGTTCATTACAATTCAACAACTGATCGACGTCGGTATAACTTACCAACTACAGATGAGATTGCGATTGTAATACCAGGTGATGGAACAGAGGTAAGTGAAATGAGAGATATTATCTTACATTTCCAAGGAAATAATGAGTTGATGCAAATTAATGAATGTCACCCAGCATACTTGCCATTACATTATATTCTATTATTTCCTTATGGTGAGCTTGGATGAGAACCTGAGTTGAAATTGTGAAATGTTCAATATGATCGACCTTCAACTGATCGACTTTCAACTGATCGACTTACTCAAATGAATTTTTATAGTTATTGTTTGTTTGAACGACCCACAGAGTATTCAACTATTTTGAGAGATGGGAAACTATTTCAAGAGTTTTTGGTAGATGCTTGGGCCACAACTGAGCAAAATCGATTGACATACTACAAGCTTAATCAAGGGAAACTTCGGGTTGAGCTTTACCAAGAGTTGTCAGATGTTGATCTAGATTATGTGCGACCTGGTCAAATTGGTCAAAGGTTTGTTTTGCCATCTTCATTTACTGGTAGTCCTAGACATATGTTTGAAATCTTTCAAGATTCAATGGCTATCACACGATACAACCAACACCCAGATATTTTTCTTACCATGACTGCAAACCCTAATTGGCCAGAAATTACTTCAGCATTATTATCACATCAAAAACCTATTGATCATCCTGATTTAATTGTCCGTGTTTTTTAGTTGAAGAGAAAATGTTTGATGAAGGAGATAGAAGCAAATAAAGTGTTTGGAAATAAAGTTGCACATGTTTTTACAATTGAATTTCAAAAACAATGCCTCCCCCATATGCATGCACTTTTATTTCTTAAGGGTCCAGACAAAATTTGGACATGTGCTCAAGTAGACAAATTGGTCTGTGCAGAATTTCCAATCACTTCTTCAATTTTTCAAAATAAAGGAACTGTTTTCTTTCTTAATAGGGGTGCTGGAACATGGAAAACATTTCTGTACAATACGATTGCATTAAAATGTCGTAGCCTTAGGCATATCGTTGTTACTGTGGCTTCATCTGGAATTGCATCATTGTTATTGGTAGGAGGTTGCACTGCACATTCAACATTTTCCATTCCGTTAAATGTCTTGGAAAATTCACTTTGTGGGTTTACCAAACAATCATTACAAGCTGAGTTGTTTAGAGAAACAAAACTCATAATTTGGGATGAAGTTCCTATGCAACATAGATATTGTGTTGAGGCGGTTGATCGTACGTTGAGGGATATTCGTGATAGTGAAAAGCCATTTGGGGGTATTACTGTTGTTCTTGGTGGAGACTTTCGACAAATCTTACCAGTTATACCCAAAGGAATTCGTGAGCAAATTGTGAATGCATCATTAAGACACTCTGTTCTATGGAAGCATATACATATCTTAACTTTGGATTTGAATATGCGCTTGAATCATGGAGACCACGAAAATGCTATTTTTGTAAATTTCTTGATGGAGGTAACACTACTTTAACCTTTTTCTTTATTATTTTAAATTAATAAATTGTATTTACACTCATATTTTTTTTAATTGATTTCACTTTTTTTAGATTGGGACTAATCCTCAAAAAATCATCAACCTTCCATCAACAATACACAAATGTCAAGATTTGAATGAATCGCTCTCTATAGTTTACCCATTGTTGAATATAATAGAGACATCGACCTCAACATTTTTAACTGAATGCACCATTCTATCTGCGCGTAACGATGATGTCAGTGACATTAATACTACTGCGTTGAATATCTTTCCAGGGAGATTATATACTTATTTTGCAGCAGATAAAATGTCTGAAGATAATGAAATTAATCCTACCATTACAAATAAATATCCTAATGAATATTTAAATTCATTGGATCCTCCCGGGCTACCAACTTTTAAGTTAGAGTTGAAAATGGGTTGTCCTATAATATTGTTAAGAAATATTGCACCGAAAGATAGACTATGTAATGGTACAAGATTGATGGTTACTAGGTGTGACACTCGCATAATTGAAGCTCAAATTTTAACTGGAGAAAAGTTTGGCAATTTGACATTCATACCAAGGATATCTTTGACACCATCTTCTTCAGAAATGCCTTTCCAAATGACAAGACGTCAATTGCCAGTCCGATTAGCATATGTTTTGACCATTAATAAATCTCAAGGACAATCTGTGAAATTTGTTGGGGTTGATTTGCGCATACCAGTGTTTAGCCATGGCCAATTATATGTGGCATTATCCAGATATACATCCTTTGATCGTATAAGTATTCTCCTCCCTAAAGATAGTTTGGATTCTACTACAAATATTGTTTATCCTGAAGTGTTGTTGTAGTGTTCCATGTTCATTAAATCACGTTTTATCAAAAGGTAACCATGTAGATTTCTTTCTATTGATTATATACATAGATTTTTTTTATAAAATTTCAATCTAATAATAATTGGAAATATGCATTTTTTTAGGATTGGATCGAAAAATTTATAGAGCTTAAAAGGAGAAATACAATTAGCTTGCTTCGATGGAATTTCAATCTCAAAGTATTTTGATATGTATATTTCCAACAAATATACCAAACTATATATATATATATTTTGTTTCCATAAATTACCAGATTGTTGTGCATGTTCTTCATTGGGGATACATACAAGTTGATACAAAGACTTTTTCGAAAGTAACGAAGAGGAAGTTTGGGCAAACACATGTTTAAAGACATGTTATTGACACATCTTCTGTAAAGCATACATATTCTGGTAAGCTTCAACCCACTTTTTTTTTTTATAAAGTTTTAACTCACTCTTTTGGCGTATGACAATATAATGTTTGTTTTTCTTATGTAGTTAGAATTTGATTGGCAACAGTAACACTAATTGGTGTGCATTTTAATTTTAATTTCTTTTAAATTGCAGAGTCCTGGCTAGTGTGCATTATTTGATATTTAAATTTTTTTTATATATTTGATTTGTTTGGAATTGTAGAGTGTAGTCTATTAAATATATTTTTTATAATTGCATTTTAATCTTAAATTTAAATAGTGTTGCGATTACAATTATATTATAATTATAACATTATTTACACCGTGCCTTCAGGCACGGGTATACGCTAGTTATTAATTAAACTAAGATTGACACAATGTAAAAAAAAAAAAAAAACTCAAAGGTGAAATTAATAAAAATATAATTACAATGACCAAATTCAAATAAGAAACAAATTACAAAGCTTACCGGTGTAATTTGCGCTTTATTTTCTAAAAAAATTTGTGTACAAACTTGTGTACGAAACGGAAATCGGATACAACCGAAGTGCCTCGAAACGCGTGCCCATAGGCGCGCAAATCGAGGCGATGATAAAAGAATGAAAATCGGATAAAACCGAAGTGCCTCGAAACGCGTGCCGTCAGCGATGATGAAAGAATGAAAATCGGATAAAACCGAAGTGCCAAACGCGTGCCTGGTAGCGCAAATTGAGGCGATGATGAAAGATGAAAATCGGATAAAACCGAAGTGCCTCGAAACGCGTGCCCACAGGCGCGCAAATCGAGGCGATGATAGAATGCAATGAAATGACACACGGAACGCCGCGATGGACTTACACCAACATGGGAGAGCCTCGGCTCACTCACACAGGAGGCCGTCGGATAAAAACGAAGGTGCCTCGAAGTGCGTACCCACGGGCACGCAAACCGAGGCAATGCATTAAGGCATGAAATGACATGAGAAATGATATGCAAGCATGGCAAAGGAATTTCAGCACTCACAAATGATGTAAAACAGCCCTGAAATGATACGAAATGACAACCGAAGCATGCAATCATCCCGAAAATGTGAAATTAAGCCCCGAAATGGCCTATAGCCATGCTATACATGCAAAATATGATCATGGAAGCAATAACAGTAGCAAGGCAGTTCCAAATATGGCATTTTTCAGTAATAAACATGTCCAAAATGCTAGCATAGGTATGGCAACATTATCATGCAAGATTAGTGGCCCAAAAGAGGATTTCAAGGGGGATGGCATATAGAAAACTCAAATGAACAAACTTTCTTCTACAACATGAAAGAGGGCCCAAAAATAAGCATATATGCAGTTTATGGCAGCCTCTAAATCATAAGAAACACATACTAGAAATGGAAGGCAAAAATGGAGCCACAAAAGGGTATAACATAAGACATGCAATCTATACATCAAATGACCAAATCTTCTTCATGAAACATGTAAAGGGGGTCAAAAACAGACTAAAACCAGTAGGGGTCGAAGTCCCAAAAACAAACACAAATAGGTCAAAAATTGCATGCAAAAATGGGCACACTTGATGAAATTTGAAGGAGGTGGTAGATACAATGGCCAAATGAAGTTGAGCTCCTCTACAATGTTGTACAGGGGCTCAAAATAAGCAAGAAAGCAGTAGGGTCGGACCCTAAAACCAACACAAATAGGTCAATTTTAGCATGCAAAAATGTGACAAACTTGGTGAATATTGAAGGAACTAGTATATAGAAATACCAAATGAAGTTGAGCCCTTCTACAATGTTGTAGAGGGGCTCAATATGAGCACAAAACCAGTAGGGGTCGGAGCCCCAATTCTCAACCAATTAGAGTATAAAAAAAGATCAAGAAAAAGCCCTAAAAGTTGGTTTTGAATACTTACCCTTGAAGACTTGTCTTTCTTTGCTTCTTGGCTTTGATTTGTAGCTTCTCAACCTCTGAAATTCACTTCGTAGCTGCTGGAATCGAAGTTGGAATGGTGAGGCTAGGTGTTGGTGAAGAAATCAAGCAAGACTTTAAGCTTTTTTGAAGGTTTTGGCTATGGAGATTAGGGTTTTTGCTTAAGTGTTCTTGAAGACAAAATTTGTAACCTTGAGGAAGGAGCTCTTGGTTCCTTTAAATAGGCAAAACAAGGTGTAAAAGGGGAGGGCAAAGCATCCAAGCTTTCCCTCCCAAAATATCCCCCGGATGGGGAAGATATTTGGCAAAAATATCCAGACATTTATCTTGGTGGAAAGCTGGCGGCCAGTAGATTCAGGAGGTGGCCGGCCACACTGATCGGCCGACCACTCAGCCGACCGGCCACCCCAAGAAAATGAACAGAAGATTTTCTGGCCGACCAGTATACCAAAGTGCCCTCCCATGTGTGTAGAACAAGGCCCCAATGTTGGAATTTGGCAACACTGAACCATGAGTCACAACATAGAGCTTGAAGGAGAGGCCCAAAAATGAAGCCAACAATTGCTGGCCGACCACCATACCAAAGTGTCCTCCCAGATGTGTAGAACAAGGATCCAAGATTGAAATTTGGCAACACTGAAGCAGGATCCACAACATAGAGCTTGAAGGAGAGGCCCAAAAATGAAACCCACAGTTTAATCGACCACCATACCAAAGTGTCCTCCCATGTCCTCGATCACAGATATGTAACTTTGGTTGGAAGAAAATACCCCAAGGTGTTCAACATTGGCGAAGTGAAAACGGGCTCGGGAGGAGCTAAAGCTATCTGGGATAATTGCTGGCCTCCCACCCCTGATCTTCTGGTGTTGAAGCAGAGTACACCAAGTTTGAACAAAAACCAATGAGAAATGAACGTTGGGGCCAAAACCGAGCAATTCGGGATCGAAAATGGGCTGCAGTGGGAAGTGGTATCTGGCAAGTGTGGGTATCTGCGACCCCAGTGTCCCTCGGAATGACAAAACAGAGGTTCTGCCAAAAATTAGAGAAAACCAATGCAAAATGAATGCTCGGGACCAAACCGCGATAGTGGTCCCGAAAATATCAGAACACCGGAAGCGGTGTTTGGCCACGAAGTGGGCATCAGGGGCCCCAGTGTTCCTCGGAACTATAAAACAGTGGTGCAAGCCAAAAACCAGAGAACTCGGAGACGGTTGGGCGGTCCCGAACCGAGGCACACGGCCTAATCTGGCAAAACCGAACCGGATCCAAATGGGAAAAATGGCCTCTGATCACGAAAAGTAGCCCACGCCTTTCGAGAGATAGTCTACGGGACCACTCTCCCTCGAAAGAAAACAGAAAATCGAGTCTGTTCGCAAAACCGAGACAAGGCACGAAAGAGAGTTCGGGCTTGGGAGGCGGTAGCGGCCACGACTCTGAGACTTCTGAACGAGCACAGCATGCAACATCACCGAGCGCTCAATCGGTGACGTCTGAGTCTTAAGGTCGGTCAAAAATGGGGTGTCTACACCCCTATTAGTCTCTTCATCTTCTCTTTTCCTCCCTCCCTCCCTCTCTCCGGTATCCTAATCGTCATCTTCTCTCTTCCGATCGAATGGAGCCACTATATATATGATTCAAAGATGGGAGATTCAGAGATTCGGAGACCGAATGTATGTATGTATATGCATTTGTGTGTACTACATACATAATTTTATATATGATTATGGATTATATATGTATATATATATATATATATATGATTCCAAACCCCCTGTATATATATGATTCCAAACCTGAAACTCCCTATTTATGTATGATTCCAGTATGTATATATATATATTTCTTGAGAAGCCATGTCTAAGAACAAAACCTATGCCAATTAAACAAAACCTGAAGTGGGTTTCTGTTGCGTTTGATTTTTTTTTTTTTTTTAAAAAGAAAAATTGGAAGAAGAAAATAAACATACCTTCTGTGACGTCCCCAATTTTTTTTTTTTGAAACGTCATAGGATTTAAATAACAATAACTTGCTAAATAAAATTTTAACTACTAATTAGGAAGTTTTAAATTCTTACATAGTCAAAGTCCAACAACAAAATAAAACTACAAATTCACACACAACGTCACAACATTGTTAAATACTATTACAAGAGATAACATGATTTTATTTTGATAAAATCTTGACTTTAAGTCAGCCAAGGTTCGATATTAGCAACTGCTCCAATTTCGGCCTCAGTCCCTTCTTCGACATAATCTGGCATAAAATGCCAGGGCAACAAAATATATGTCATGAGTTTTGCAATACAGTAAGAAAACATAACCAACCTACCATTCTTTTTGAGAAAAAATAATGAGATAATAATATAATTGTAAACATAAATTACAACTATTAAAATAATTTAAATAATTTTAATAACCTAAGTGACCCTTGAAATCTCACCAAAGAGGTTTAACTTACCAACCACTAAGTCATGGCCACAGTTAATTTGGAACCCCCCATTGGTCAAATATTCAAGAACTACCAAAGATGCCTACGCTCGGAGTTATATACCCAAGCCGTAACATTCGTGGTCTGCTCCAAGGGAACGGTCTGCCAGGGGTACGTAACTTCCCTGCGTGCCACCCGCACATCCACCCTTATTCCAAAACCAAATACCGATAAGGGTTCAAATAATTCCCGTGCCATCTTAGGGTTTCACGACACAATTTACTTAACAAATTTTTAAAACCAGGGCTCGCCCTGAATACCCGGTATTAACCCTTTATCAGTAACTTTATATATACCATCAATCATTTCGGTTAATTTACATATTAAACACAAATTATTCAATTCTCAATCACCAATAATGTTATACCAACTAAAAAAAAAACTCCCAACATTAAACATTATACATGTCACACAATATACAATATTTAATAGACAATTAATTTAAGCCATGGTATGAACATAATAACTTAGCTACAAGAAATAAACCATAATTATACACATGCACAAATTTTTGATTTATATAATTAGACTAGTACAATATTAAATAAATCACAACATACCCATACATGGATTACTAATTTATAATAGTTGATGGATTAGACCCACACAATATTAAAGTGATGATTTTATCATGTCCAGAAAATTTCATATTGTAACTTAGGTATTAAAAATTATGAATAAATTATTTACACAATTCTAAAATTTGTGCAATTGAACAGAATACTCAATAGGGATGTTTAGGTCACTCTTCAAAAAGAATTTCAGAAAAAGAAGGTGTAAATAATCCTGTAAAATTTCCAACAGTTTTTATGACACAAATTCGTCACATTTCCTTACATTAATTCCATACTTAAATTTATAGATCAAATCCATAATCTAAAAATTTATCATGAAACTAGACTTCTCAAATTTCATCTCTTAGTTAGAAATTACCAGATTTGGCTTAGTATAGAATTTTAAATAAATTTTCAAATACATAGTAAAATCTGTCTCACAATTTCAGATTTAGTTAAAAATTTGTATAAATTCGTAGAAAGCTCAAAAATTGTCTCCAGAATTCTTGGATGAACTAGACATCATTATCAACAACTTTTTAGAAGAAATCATCTCAAAATTTTGAGTATAAAATTATCTAAAAATTCGGGCAACATTCTGGCAGATTTAAAATAGACTATTTTCAACACAGTTTCAGATTTAGTTAAAATTTTGTATATATTCGTAAAAAGCTCAAAAATTGTTGCCAAAATTCTTGGATGAACTATACATCATTATCAACAACTTTGTAGAAAAAATCATCTCGAAATTTTGAGTATAACATTTTCTAAAAATTCGGGTAAACATATTGACAGATTCAAAACAGATTATTCTCAACATAGTTTAGACAATTTATCATATGTATATAATCTGAAAATTTCAATTATATAAAAAAAATGAGAGGGTTGAGAGGGTTTTCTTACTTAATAGTAGGATTGAAATGGGTGATGAAATGATAGAAAAAATTTTGCTTCCTAAACCTTCTTTTCTTCTTCTGCTAAATTCTTCTTCCTTATTTCTTCCTCACCCGTCCAAAGGAGCACATACATGCGTACACTAAAAGCTATCCTTCTATTTGGATGTATATAGTTTATGCTCAGGCTTGAAAATATGAACCTTCTGTGCATGACCACTAGGTGCATTTTATAGACCTTCTCCGAGGCTAGCTCTCTCTCTCTCTCTCTCTCTCTCTCTCTTTCTCTCTCTCATTATGCTATCCACTACAAATCTCCTTAACCCATGAATGATGATGGGATGGAATTTACCAAGCTTACATGCAAGCTTGCATGTCTCATATTCTGCCACCGAATCTGATTCCTTTTTTTTTTTTTTTTTAACTAATAATTTATAACAATAAATATTGAACATCCACAAAATTATTATTCTTAATATGGTCTTTGTTAGTGATTGAGTTGGGTTAATTTAAAACTATTTTTTTTTTTCACTATTATATATTTTAGGTAGATTCTGAATACAATTAATTAATTAATTTGTTTATTTTCTTTTAAGAGTAATTTAAATATGGGTTTTCACAATCTACCCTTCTAAAAAAACATTCTTCCTCGAAATTAATTCGTACCTTTAGACTCGAAAAGTTGAGGGTAATTGGCACGTATCATATCTTCTCGCTCCCACGTTGACTTTTCCGTCCCACGATGCCTCCAGAGAACTCGAACCAACGGTATAGTTTTACCTCGCAATTTCTTCTCGCGACGATCTAAAATTTTGACATGTTTTTCTTCAAATGTTACGTCTTCATCAAGTTTAATTTCCTCCCAATTGATGATGTGAGAAGAGTGTGGCTCGTATTTTCGTAGCATAGAGACATGGAAAACATTATGTACTCCAGTCAGTTGAGGTGGTAGAGCCAAATAGTATGCCACTTCTCCTATTTTGTCCAAGATTTCGAAAGGCCCAATGAAGTGAGGTGACAACTTTCCCTTCTTTCCGAAACGAACAACTCCTCGGCGAGGCTGTATTTTCAGAAACACATGATCTCCAATTTTAAATCCTAAAGGTCTTCTCTTTTGATCTGCATAGCTTTTCTACCTACTCTAAGCGGTCTCAAGTCTTTGCCTAATTAGTTTCACTTTTTTGGTAGTTTCTTGAACTAACTCTGGCCCTAAGAGAGGTGCTTCTCTGACTTCCGTCCAACATATTGGTGACCGGCAAGGCCATCCGTACAAAGCTTCATACGGTGCCATACTAAAACTTGTTTGAAAACTGTTATTGTAAGAGAATTCGACTAATGGTAAGTGTTTCTTCTAACTACTTTTAAAGTCCATCACACAAGCTCGAAGCATGTCTTCTAAAGTCTGAATTGTTCTTTCTGATTGACCGTCAGTTTGAGGGTGAAAAGTTGTACTAAAACACAACTTTGTACCCAAGGCTTTCTGCAGACTTTGCCAGAATTGTGACGTAAAATGAGAATCACGATCTGACACTATTGAAACTGGTACTCCGTACAATCTAATGATTTCTCGAATAAATAATCGGCTTAAAGATTCGAGTGTGTCTACTGGTCCTATTGGTAGGAAATGTGCCGTCTTAGTTAATCGATCAACCACCACCCAAATGGCATCATGGCCTTGCAGTGGCTGGGGTAATCCCGTTACAAAATCCATTGTTATGTGTTCCCATTTCCACTTAGGTATTAGTAAAGGTTGGAGTTTCCCTGCCGACTTTTGATGTTCTGCCTTCACTTGCTGACACGTTAAGCACTTAGATACGAATTGAGCAACGTCCTTCTTCGTTCCACTCCACCAATACTGTCGCTTAAGATCCTGGTACATCTTGTTTCCTCTCGGATGAACCGCAAAAACTGAATGGTGAAATTCTTTAAGTACTTTGTCTCTTAATTGTTCGATGTTTGGCACAAAAATCCTATCTAAATACCTTAAACTACCATCTTGATGGAGCGTCCAATCCGGTGAAGATTCCCCGGACACTAATCGGGCGTTGATGGAGTCGATCTCCTGATCAAATCTTTGGGCTTCCAACACTTTGGTAAGAAGTTGAAGTGTTGTAACTATTGTAAACAACCTACCCTTCCCATTCTGAGTCTCTGGTTGTAACTTAAACTCATTTACAGTGCTTACCATTTCCCATTCTTTAATTGATATGTTGGCTACAATCTCTCTTGTCTTTCGACTTAGTGCATCTGCTACAACATTAGCCTTCCCGGGATGATAAGACAAGGTGAATTGGTAATCTTCAAGGTACTCCATCCAGTGTCTCTGCCTTATGTTCAAATCTCTTTGTGTGAACAAGTACTTCAAGCTTTTGTGATCGGTAAATATCTCAAATTTTTCGCCATAAAGGTAATGTCGCCAAGTCTTAAGTGCATAGACCACAACTGCCAACTCCAGATCGTGAGTAAGATAATTTTTCTCATGATTCTTCAATTGTCTTGATCCGTAAGCTACTACCTTCCCGTTTTGCATTACCACACTACCTAACCCTTCTTTAGAGGCATCACAATAAACAGTGTACCCAACGTCACGTTCAGGTATGATTAATATAGAAGCGCTTGTCAGTCTCTTCTTGAGTTCTTGAAAAGACTGCTCACACGCTTCGTTCCATTCAAACTTTACTCCTTTTTGTGTTAGGCGTGTCATCGACTTGGCTAATTTGGAGAAATCCTGAATGAATCTCCTATAATAACCTACTAATTCCAAGAAACTACGAATCTCAAACGTATTCTTAAGTTGTTTCCACCCCATTACTGCTTCTACTTTAGCAGGATCCACTGATATTCCTGATTCAGACACAACATGACCTAAGAATTTTACTTCCTTTAACCAAAATTCACATTTGCTAGCTTTAGCATACAATTGGTTTTATCTTAGAATTTGCAAAATGGTTCTCAGATGTTGCTCGTGGTCTTCCTCCGATCGTGAGTATATCAAAATATCGTCAATGAATACTACCACAAATTGGTCCAAATAGGGGGTAAAAATTTTGTTCATTAAACTCATGAATACCCCAGGCGCATTCGTCAAACCAAATGGTATTACCACAAACTCATAGTGGCCATAACGGGTTCGAAACGCAGTTTTGGGTATATCTTCTCCTTTGACACAAAGTTGGTGATATCCCGACCTAAGGTCAATTTTGGAAAAACATTTTGAGCCTCTTAATTGATCGAACAAGTCATCAATTCTGGGTAGGGGATATCGATTTTTAATGGTGACTCGATTTAGTTGTCGATAATCGATGCACAATCTTAAGGTTCCATCTTTCTTCTTCGCGAATAATGCTGGTGCTCCCCAAGGAGATGTACTTGGTTTGATGAACTTTTTATTCAACAGTTCTTGCAACTGCTCCTTCAATTCTCGAAGTTCAGCTGGCGCCATACGATGTGGTGCTATTGAAATCGGTGAAATCCCAGGTTGAAGCTCAATCGTGAAATCTACGTCTCGTTTTGGGGGTAATCCCGATAATTCGTCAGGAAAAACGTCAGCGTACTCGCACACCACATGGGGTAATCCTGGATCCTTTCGATTTTCGCTTTCCAAAATTAGGCTTGCCAACCATCCGGTTAGTTGATCATGCCATCGCGACTTGCGATACATTGGAGTTAGAGAATCTTGTCTATCTCCTTTAAATTGAACTTTCATGCCGTTAAAGGAGGATGCTATCACTGTCTTATGGTAACAATCAATAATGGCTCGATGAAATGACAACCAGTCCATTCCTAGGATGACGTCAAAATCAGACATATCCATAACTCTTAGATCACAGATCAAATATGAACCGGAGATTTCTAGCTCGTAAGATTTATTTACTAGATTTACTCGGGTTTGACCTCCTAAGGGCGAAGTGACACTCATAGCTATCCCTAGTGTCTCTGGCTCTAGACCCAAACTTGTCACACATGCAATGGATATAAAAGAATGCAAAGCTCCAGAATCAAACAATACTTTAACCCAAGAATTCATAAGGATTAACATACCTTGAATTACTGATGGGTTATCAACATCTTCTTCTTCTTGGAGAGCATACATTCTCCCTACTGCCTGTTGGTTAGTCTCTCCTGGTTTCTTTCCATTTCCAGCTCCTTGTGGTTGTGTTCTTGGTCGGCCTGCATTCCTAGAGGCTTGTGGCTGCCCCTTGTTGGTCTGAGTATTTTAAGTAGGCTTAGAACCTTGCCCTGGTTGGCATTTGTTTTATTGTTGTGCCCCTCGCTTTATCTATAAAATACTCCCCACCTTGAGGACACTCACTTCGACAATGCCCCTGTTGACCACATCTGAAACATCTTCCTTTCCACTCATTTACAAAGTTTCCTCCTTGCTGGTTTCCTCGATTCTGCCTTTGTTGCTGCTGCATCCCTCCGGCATAAGGTGCTGGTGCAGGATGGTTTCTGGTGTTGCGGATTGGGCCTCCTCCGCGTGGTTGGTTGTTGTTCCTTGATCGCTGATTTCGAATGCGTTCGGAATCTGCTAACTCTCGTTCCATAATTAAAGCTCAATCCACCATTTGGGCATAGGTGGAGAGTTGCACTGCGATCAATCTTCCTCTAATGTTTGTGTCCAAACCCCATTTAAATCGCCTAACCTTATCCTTTTCATTTGCTACTATGGTTGAAGTGTACCGTGAAAGAGCTTCAAAATGGTTCGCATATTGAACGACTGACATTTTTCCTTGTTTCAGTTGGAGAAACTCTTGAATCATTTCTTGTCTTAGTGAGTCAGGAAAATACTTTTCCATGAACAGGTCTTCGAACTGTCTCCAAATTAATGTCTTTACTTGTCGAGTACTTTTGATCATTTCCCATCAATGATCTGCTTCCCCTTTCATTTGAAATGCCGCCATGGTCACTTTATCTTGTTCATTTCGGATGTCGAAAGTATCTAGCAACTTCTTAATTTGTCTTAACCAAGTTTCAGCTTCATGGGGGTTTGATCTACCAAGGAATTTGTGGGGACGTAGCTTTTCAAATTTTGCTATCATTTCCGATTTGTTTTGATCTTAGTTTCGGGGTGGTATATTGCCTACCCAATCAGCAATCGTGCGTATAATTCGAGCGACATCGCCATCAGGCACTCCATCACCATTACCGTTGTTATTATTTCTTGTTCGTCCAGCCATTCTGCATGATGGAATTTTCTTGTGATTTATTCATTTATTTATTTATTATTATTATTATATGTTACTATATTTATGTGCAAGAATAGAAAATAAAAAAAAAAAATTCATTAATTAGACTAGATAAGCTATAACCAGCAAAATACACGCAAACAAAAGAAAAGATTAAATGACATACTACGGGCAAAAGATAGCCCCTACAATCCGAGTTAACTCCTACACTCACAATTCTAAACTAGGCAATTTTACATGTGAGCATACAAAACAATCGGTTAGCCTAGTTTATAGTTCCCTTAAGACCCCTTAAAATAGCCAAAGAAAGTCTCTCCACACTAGGGCTTCCGGCTCCCATGTAGCTTGGAAAAGCCCCATGAATCGCCACAGCACCTTCACGAAGATAGCAGTTTCATACACACGATGCCCTAGCAGCAGTACCGGCTCCTCCCGATAGGTCCTCCAGTCTCTGAAGTCCACTGACCTATCTCTTCTCATAATTCTGCTTGGGTCGGGCATAATACACTGAAGGCTTCAAAAGTCAAAAAGGTCGCCCACCCTATCGGTGAAACCATCCGAGAAGGGGCCTAATTGATATACCCAGGGAGTCTTTTATCTTAGAATCTGGACAGGTTCGATATAGGTACCCACCCAACTCTCAGCTTTCTAAGCAAAACCTCCTAGGGAATAAAGTCTGACATATACAAAAGAGCTAATCTGCAACCCGTTTCGCACATCCCAACCCTCAAACGTGGCTCCTACATCTCCAGTGCTCTCCTCGGTATTGCCTTCTATAGACTCATCTTCAGTGTCTGACTCAATCATAATAACCTCCAGGGGATTGTATATTGGTACAACCTCTTCGGGCTCAGGTTCAGGCTCAAGCTCAGGATCAGGTTCAGGGTCAAGCTCAGGCTCAGATTCATAGTCTTCTATAGGCATCTCCACTTCTTCACTTGGGTCAGATTCTATGGATTCATAGTCTTCTATAGTCATCTCCACTTCTTCACTTGGGTCAGATTCTATGTCATAGTTTTCCACCGAATTTTCCTCGTTAGAGTTAATGTCTGATGACCTTGGCATCCTACAAATAAAAAGGTTCTAACTTAGTTAAGTCACCGAAAATTACAAATTAGCGTAAGGTTTTTCTTAAATTTAAAAATAATAAACTACTACCCATGGTCCAAAGTTCAAACCTAGGCTCTGATACCAAACTGTGACGCCCCAAATTTTTTTTTTTTGAAACGTCATAAGATTTAAATAACAATAACTTGCTAGATAAAATTTTAACTACTAATTAGGAAGTTTTAAATTCTTACATAGTCAAAGTCCAACAACAAAATAAAACTACAAATTCACACACAACGTCATAACATTGTTAAATACTATTACAAGAGATAACATGATTTTATTTTGATAAAATCTTGACTTTAAGTCAGCCAAGGTTCGATATTAACAGCTGCTCCAATTTCAGCCTCAGTCCTTTCTTCGACATAATCTGGCATAAAACGCCAGGGCAACAAAATATATGTCATGAGTTTTGCAATACAGTAAGAAAACATAACCAATCTACCATTCTTTTTGAGAGAAAATAATGAGATAATAATATAATTGTAAACATAAATTACAACTATTAAAATAATTTAAATAATTTTAATAACCTAGGTGACCCTTGAAATCTCACCAAAGAGGTTTAACTTACCAACCACTAAATCATGGCCACAGTTAATTTGGAACCCCCCATTGGTCAAATATTCAAGAACTACCAAAGATGCCTACGCTCGGAGTTATATACCCAAGCCGATGCGCGCGAGTGCGTAACTTCCCTGCGTGCCACCCGCACATCCACCCTTATTCCAAAACCAAATACCGATAAGGGTTGAAATAATCCTCGTGCCATCTTAGGGTTTCGCAACACAATTTACTTAACAAATTTTAAAAACTAGGGCTCGCCCTGAATACCCGGTATTAACCCTTTATCAGTAACTTTATATATACCATCAATCATTTCAGTTAATTTATATATTAAACACAAATTATTCAATTCTCAATCACCAATAATGTTATACCAACTAAAAAAAAGACTCCCAACATTAAACATTATACATGTCACACAATATACAATATTTAATAGACAATTAATTTAAGCCATGGTATGAACATAATAACTTAGATACAAGAAATAAACCATAATTATACACATGCACAAATTTTTGATTTACAAAATTAGACTAGTACAATATTAAATAAATCACAACACATCCATACATGGATTACTAATTTATAATAGTTGATGGATTAGACCCACACAATATTGAAGTGATGATTTTATCATGTCCAGAAAATTTCATATTGTAACTTAGGTATTAAAAATTATGAATAAATTATTTACACAATTCTAAAATTTGTGCAATTGAACAGAATACTCAATAGGGATTTTTAGGTCACTCTTCAAAAAGAATTTCATAAAAAGAAGGTGTAAATAATCCTGTAAAATTTCCAGTAGTTTTTATGACACAGATTCGTCACATTTCCTTACATTAATTCCATACTTAAATTTATAGATCAAATCCATAATCTAAAAATTTATCATGAAATTAGACTTCTCAAATTTCATCTTGTAGTTAGAAATTACCAGATTTGACTTAGTATAGAATTTTATATAAATTTTCAAATATATAGTAAAATCTGTCTCACAGTTTCAGATTTAGTTAAAAATTTGTATAAATTTTTAGAAAGCTCAAACATTGTCGCCAAAATTCCTGGATGAACTAGACATCATTATCAATAACTTTGTAGAAGAAATCATCTTGAAATTTTGAGTATAAAATTATCTAAAAATTCGGGCAACATTTCGGCAGATTCAAAACATACTATTTTCAACATAGTTTTAGATTTAGTTAAAATTTTGTATAAATTCGTAAAAAGCTCAAAAATTGTTGCCAAAATTCCTGGATGAGCTAGACATCATTATCAACAACTTTGTAGAAGAAATCATTTCGAAATTTCTAGTATAACATTTTCTAAAAATTCGGGTAAACATATTGGCAGATTCAAAACAGATTATTCTCAACACAGTTTAGACAATTTATTATATGTATATAATTTGAAATTTTCAATTATATAAAAAAAATGAGAGGGTTGAGAGGGTTTTCTTACTTAATAGTAGGATTGAAATGGGTGATGAAATGATAGAAAAAATTTTGCTTCATAAACCTTCTTTTCTTCTTCTGTTGAATTCTTCTTCCTTATTTCTTCCTCACTCGTCCAAAGGAGCACATACATGCGTACACTAAAAGCTATCCTTCTATTTGGATGTATATAGTTTATGCTCAGCCTTGAAAATATGAACCTTCTGTGCATGACCACTAGGTGCATTTTATAGACCTTCTCCAAGGCTAGCTCTCTCTCTCTCTCTCATTATGCTATCCACTACAAATCTCCCTAACCTAAGAATGATAATCTTTTAAGAATAATTTAAATATGGGTTTTCACACCTTCCTCTGCCTCTTAAGGCATGTTTTTTGTGTTGAATGGGTTTATTTTTTGTGAGTTGAGAAAAGAATAGGTTATTTTTTGTATTAATTTTCATTTTTGTAGCTAATTTTCTAAATTTAACCAATATAGATAGGAGTTAAATTAATCTTTTTTTATTTTTATTTTTATATATGATTATGGATGTATATATATATATCCATACATATGATTCCAATATGGATGTATATATATCTATATATATGATTCCAAACCCCAAACCCCCTATTTATATATTATTCCAGTATGTATATATATATATATATATTTATTGAGAAGCCATGTCTAAGAACAAAACATGTGCCAATTAAATAAAACCTGAAGTGGGTTTCTGCTGCGTTTTTTTTTTATAAAAAAAATGGAAAATTGGAAGAAGAAAATAAACGTACCTTCCTCTACCTCTTAGGGCATGTTTTTTGTATTGAATGGGTTTATTTTTTGTGGGTTGAGAAAAGAATGGGTTATTTTTTGTATTAGTTTTTGACTTTTTAAATAATGTTTCAAATTTAACCAATGTAAATAGGAGTTAAATTAATCTTTTTATTTTTTTATTTTTATATATGATTATGGATGTATATATATCTACACATATGATTCCAAACCCATTTACTTTGATTTAGTAGGAATTAGTGGGACTATTGTATTGAGTTACTCTCTTGAATGGTTGTTGTGCCATTACTATTGTTTGGTTGTTACAAAAATGTTTGATAACCATTCTATCTTCCTTGCTTATTACGTGTTTGATAAAATGTTTCAATGGAATTTACACACTCACAAATTGACTTTAACACACACCACACACATTGGTAATTTTCATCATAAAAATTCATAACTGTTTTATGATGTGCATCTTTTTTCTTTTTTTTTTTTTGGGACAAATAAACGAACTTTATTAATATGATGTGCATCATTTTAAGAGTGGACATTATTAATTTCCCCTAATATATTAGAAATCAACACATGATAAATCAATATTTAGCCAAGAGAATGCATTAAAAATATATATTCAAAGAATAAGATTGAAACCTTAAACAAATAAATTATTGGTTTGTTGGGTTTGTTGGATGCTCTGTTCTACAAAGTAAAGGTAATACTCTCATCTCTTTCTTAATAGATTATTGTGTGTATATATATTGATTACAGATTTTTTTTGTTTTTTTTCTTTGAAGCCATAGAGACCATCAATTGATTATTAGTGGAATAGAGAAAGAACGATTCCCAAAATCAAACTGTGAGTATTGTTTTTCTTTAATTTTCTAGATGCATGTAGGATTTTGTGTATACTTTTATGGGTTTTGTTGATTTTTCTTATTCATATATATTATCTATATATATATATACACACACACATATATATGAAGAGTTGGTTGGATTCCACGAAACCCATTTACTTTGATTTAATAGGAATTAGTGGGACTATTGTATTGAGTTACTCTATTGAATGGTTATTGTGCCATTACTATTGTTTAGTTGTTACAAAAATGTTTGATAACCATTCTATCTTCCTTACTTATTAAGTGTTTGATAAAATGTTTCAATGAAATTTATACAAACACAAATTGACTTTAATACACACCACACACATTGGTAATTTTCATCATAAATTTTCATAACTATCTTATGATGTGCATCTTTCTTTCTTTTTTTTTGACAAATAAACAAACTTTATTAATATGATGTTGTTGGCTACATATTTTGTAAAAGCCAATTACAGTTCGACACGTGGCAAAGCAAGGGTAATATAGGGAGACTGCTCAAGTCTTCGATCCTGATCGTACATGTGGCAGTAAAAATTGGTTCTCACGTGATCTGAGTAGTATTAGATCAGTAAAGAGATGCAAGGTGACGTGGCTTCAACGGTTACTCGTATTCAAACTCAAATACAAGAGGGAAGCTTAACTGCAAGTGATGGCGTAGTGGAACTACTTCTAAGGTAGCATGATCAGCGATCATGGAGGAGCAGTTCGACGGTTTGAAGTGCAGTTCGAAGGTCATCCTTGAGGAGTATAAATAGCAAGGAGGTCCCCAGAAAAAACCCCAGACTCAGATCATACAAACCAGTCTTACTTTACATATTTTCTTTTCCAGTTTTTACATTTCCAGTCTTTACATTTCCTGCACTTTAAATACCCGTTCTTTACATTCCTGCACTTTAAATACCTGCACTGCACTTCTTTCATAGGAGTAGTTTCAAGTAGATTCAAGTAGATTGTTGCTGTAAACCTCTTCGAGGCTGAGTTTGGATCATTGTAAGTGTTCATTTTAATGAAATACTTCGATTGTTTTTCATATTAACTGTTATTTCTCTTAATTTCTCCTAAGTCAAGCCACCAGAAAAAGTCCTCTTCATTGAGGCTGAAAGAACTACAACACAAACGTCTGATAATTGGTTGGCAATTATAATTTTTGTAAGGATTGATTGATCCTTGCTGGCACGCTCGCATTTACAAAAATACCCTTCGAAAGCCAAAAAGCCAACATATA
Organism: Camellia lanceoleosa; assembly: GCA_025200525.1. Classification (NCBI taxonomy): domain Eukaryota; kingdom Viridiplantae; phylum Streptophyta; class Magnoliopsida; order Ericales; family Theaceae; genus Camellia; species Camellia lanceoleosa. Next base: position 140,035,408 of record CM045771.1, on the reverse strand, counting down.
TTTTTGGCACGCCCGGTGGGACTAATTAAAATGGCTAGACGAAGACGACAAGGAGAAAATGAACGTTTGGAAGAAAGCGTAGAAGGAGAGGTAGAAATACCTAATCCAGAGGATAATGTGGTAACACATCCTGTGGAAACTCCCATGTTATCAGAACCTATGGTCGAACAGACCAGTACTTCTGGACAAGAACCATATGTTAATAATATTGGACAAAACCAAGGAATTGGACCATCCACTGTTCCATCTACTCAGCCAACAAATCCATGGGATGGCCTAGTAGATGCCATGGGACAACAATTAATGAATACAATGGAAAGGTGGGCAACATCCTTTTTGGATCAAATGAATAACCACCAACTAACTAACACGAGATACACAGAGGAAGTTTTTAATGTCCCTCAGCAAAGATTGGCTAGAGATAAACAGCCTATGCAAGTTAATGGGCATTCTAATGGTCAAACTAGTAATCAGAATTATGAAAGACCATCACCTTAGTCTTGGTATGAACCCATTTCGAGGCCTATAGCAGGCCAAAATGCCTCAGTACTCAACAATGAAGCCACACAAGTTGGTAGATCTGGTCAAGTACAAGAAACTGGCGTAAGAATGGTTACGAATCCCATGTTCGAAGCCATACCTGGTACTAGGGGATATAATAATCCCTTATTCGAATTTATACCCGGGGGGTTGGAGGGTTTTCCTGCAAATGGCAGAGACACAACACCTATTCCAGTACCCTTCGCAGGTTCCTTCGCGGGTCAGGCCCAAAGGGGTTACCCATACCCCCAACAGCAACCTGCACCACAGGGACAACTAGTCCCAAATGTACCACCTTACGGACCAAGAGGACCACAAGCACAAGTTTGTCTACCAAACCCTGTATTTGTTCCTCTAGTAGTGGTTCAACAGGCACAAAATATGGTCCCTAGGAGCCAAATTGTTGATATTGTTAGGGAGATGTGTGGACCGATGACTCGGGGGGTCCAGACTCCTGTATATAGAAAACCATACCCAGAATGGGTAGATAGGGTATATGAATACCCAAGGGGGTTCAGGATACCAGATTTTACCCTTTTCTATGGGACTGGGAATCAATCAATAGTAGAGCATATTGCTAGGTTTGCTGTTCAATGCGGTGAATTTACTAATCATGACTATATGAAACTAAGATTATTCCCAAATTCTCTAACTGGGGGAGCATTTGTATGGTACATTAACCTTACACCTGGCTCCATTCAAAATTGGCAACAAATGGAAGAAGCATTTCATGCCCAATTCTTCCAATCGGAGCCAGAGGTTTCCATGGCAGACTTGGCTAGATTGAGTCAAAGGCCTGAAGAAAAGGCTGCTCAGTTTCTTGCCAGATTCAAAAGAGCTCGAAATAAATGTAGAGTTATCCTACCAGAGCCAGAATTCGTAAGATTGGCTCAGAACGGTTTAGAGTTCAGGCTTCGAAAGAAGTTTGACTCAACTGAATTCAGAGATTTGGTCGAACTAACCTATAAGGTGTCTCGATATAAAGCATTACTAGAGGAGGAACAAGATCGAAATAATGTATCGTATAAGACATATTATAGAGATCCTAATTATAAGATCGATGCAGCAGAGATTGTGGGCAAAGAACCTGTAATCTGTGAAGCATTAATTCATAAGGATACAACAATTGACCAGCAGTTTAAAAAGAAAGACTTTCACAGAAAGTACTCTTTCGATTTAACAAAAGCAGATGACATTTTTGATCATTTGCTCGCGGCCAACTTCCTTAAGTTACCTAAAGGAGTAAAACTGCCATCTCCAGATGAACTCAAGGGAAAAGTATATTGTAAATGGCATAACTCTTGGTCTCACTCGACTAAAAACTGCATTGTTTTTCGAGACAGGAACCAAGAACAAATCCGGAAAGGAAGTTTGAAATTCCCAGCCAAAACAGAAAAGGCCATGGGGATCGACAGTAATCCGTTTCCAGAAGTTGGAGAAAACACAGCTAATGTGGTTGTACCAAACTTCCAGAATCTATCTCTGCAGGAGTTGGAAGAGGTCAATGTGCAGATGCATATTGCCAACCAGACAACTACCAAGAAGGACACTAGAGACTCACCAGCTATTAGACAAGGTTTCTCACACCAGAAGGAACACTCTGATGAAGAAGCATTGGATGATGATTCCTTGGAAGCAGCTGTAATGCAGAGGATGTATTCCAGGTGCAGACTGAGTTATAAGTGGTTGAAGGGCCTTCCAATTGATGGGAAGCAATACTACAGGGATGTTCAGAGACGTCCTAAGCCAACCAACACTTACAACAAAAGGCCGTATCCGGCTAGTGATAGGCAGCGACCACCAGTGGTTGAGCATGCAATGGACATAATGCATGCTAAAGGCAAGAGGCCCTTACATGAATCCAGGCCACCTAACTATTACAGAATGAAGAGCAGTCATTCTGAAAGAAGACTGGAGAGAGGCTCATTTCATGGGATCAAAGCCAGGGATTGGCCTCCTAGACCAGCCTCACGCAGGACAAAAAGTGGCTACCTTCATCGAAGGTCTGAATCAGGCTCAAAACATGAGGTCAGAGCCAAACACTTACCTTCACAGCCAGCTTCGAAGATGGCTTCGAAGGTTGAAAAAAGTAGTTCAACATCTGAGTCAGCAAGTTCGTAGGTACCTAGAGTCCCAGACTGGTTTGTAATGCAAAACAAACCTAGGGAACTGCCTGCCCAGAGAGATGCTGGAATCCAAGACAGGATGGTCAAGCCTCCTTTGGTGGCTCTGAACAATTAGGTATTGCTTAAACACCCAAAGACAAAGGAACCAGATATGGTCCCAGTTATTTCAAGATCACAAAGGAGAAAGATTCAGCGCAGGTACACTCAGTACCAGCAAGATCTGAAAGAAAGTGGAGAGAGTTCTTCACTAGTCAAGACAAAAGGAAAGAAGAATCCAAAGTCAGACCAGGCCCCAAAGCCAATTCCACAGAACAAAGTGGTTTGCAGCAGAGAACAGTTGGCCAAGGTTCATTCTGAACTAAAAGCCAGGGAGAAGGCTAGCTTAGCAGGGTTGGAGAAGGCTCTGATGAAGAGTGATAGCGAAACAGAAGAAGAGATTGGCATAAGCCAGAAGAAAGAAATGGTGGAAGAAGAAATGTTCGAAACCTTCATGGCTGAGCAAACATTTTTGGTTGGAAAACCAGTCGAGGAAAACCATTCGAAGGAACCTGTTAGCAGTGAAGTGCCAGAATACAGCATGCAGGATGCTTCTGAAGTAACTGAGCAAGATAGCCAAGAGAAACAGCACGACCGATCATCGGTTTGGCTCATTTCCAAGATGTCGATCAATATGGTACACATACTACCCCATGAGTTCTAGGCTGGAAATGAGGACCAAGATGACCAAGACATGGATCTTATTCCTGTCTCTAGTGAAGACTCGCAAGTAAGTATGGTACAAGATGATTCTGGGATGGCTACCCCAATGGAGACTGAATACGAGAGTGAAGAAGAGGTGAGCATCAACCTCTCGTATCCTTTTGAGTATCATTCAAATTCTATGACACAGCATGTCAAGCCGTTGTACATCAAGGCTTTTTTCAATGGGATACAACTGAACCGTGTCCTGATAGACAATGGAGCAGCAGTGAACTTACTACCGAAATCTTCTTTGAAGAAACTAGGGAAAAAGAATCTCAGGTTGATCCCAACCAGCACAACCATCGCTGGCTTTGCTGGAGACAAACAGATGGCTCAAGGGATTCTACCCATTAACTTGAGTGTGGGAACCAGGGACTGCATGACAGCACTCTTCGTAATCGACAGTAATGCTAAATACAATGCTTTACTTGGGAGAGATTGGATCCACACTAACAAATGTGTGTCTTCCTCTTTGCATCAGAAAATCATGATAGCTTTGGGCAATGGAGAGACGGAGGAAATTGATGCAGATCCTTAACCCTTCATAGTCTGTGTAGACTTTGCAGAGGCTAAGTTGTATATTGAGGGTGTAACACCACTCAGTATACTGAAGAAATCTGATGGCTCAGCCGAAGTGACGGCTGATGAGGAAGTGACACACCTGAAGCACTTAGTCCAAAAAAGTGCTGATGAAGAGATTGTCATTAAGGATGACAATGATGTCTGGTTGTAGACAAAGAGATGAAGGACAAGAAGCCAAGTCTTTGGCTCTAATTAAATTCTTAACATTGGATGTAAAAGCAATAGTCCAGAAAGTACAGGAGCAAGAGAGAGAAGCCATGATAATTGGCTGCAAACAGAAGTAGCTACAGGTCAGAATTTTGACCCTTGGCAAATACTGTGCATTGGACATTGAAACAAAAGTCCAGGACATACAGGAAGAGGATACCTTATGGACAGACTTTGTCTATGAAGAGGAGGGCAAAGATGTTAAACTAAAGAACCTGGGAGCAGAACAAGGTGAGAAGGTTGCTTCAAAGGTAGAAGAAACCAAGCAAGAAGCTTCAATAAGTTCTCAGACACAAGACCCCTTACAAGAGGTAAATTTATGGGAAGGTTCTATGCAACAGCCCACCTATATAAGTGCTTGTTTGAATAATCTGCATAGGAACCAGTTATTGGTTGTTCTAAAGAAGTATGAAGATTGCTTTGCATGGTCTTATAATGAACTACCAGGATTGGATAGGTCATTAGTGGAACATAGGCTCCCTATGAAGCCTAATTTCAAGCCATACAAGCAGAAACCAAGAAGAATGAGTCCAGAAGTAATTCAGAAAGTCAAGGAAGAGATTCTTAGACTACTCAAGGCAGGCTTTATTAGGACAGCCAGGTATGTTGAATGGTTATCTAATATTGTGCCTGTAGTCAAGAAGAATGGTAAAATGAGGGTATGCATAGATTTCAGAAACTTAAATCTAGCAACTCCAAAAGATGAGTACCCTATGCCTATAGTGGATCTGTTGGTAGACAGTTCAGCAGGGCATCAAGTTTTATCAATAATGGATGGACACTCTGGTTATAACCAAATCTGCATTGCAGAGGAGGACATCCACAAGACAGCATTCAGATGTCCTGGAAATATTGGCACTTTCGAATGGATTAAAATGCTATTTGGCTTGAAGAATGCTAGAGCTACATATCAAAGAGCTATGAACACTATCTTTCATGACCTCATTGGAGGGTATTTAGAGTGTTATATTGATGACATTGTAGTAAAATCCCAGACCATGGAGGAACATCTGTTTCATTTAGAAGCAGCTTTTGAAAGAATGAGGAAGTTCAAGTTGAAACTCAATCCTCTTAAATGTGCTTTTGGTGTATCATCTGGAAACTTCTTGGGTTATGTGGTGCACAAGAAAGGAATACAGATTGATCAGAATAAAGCTAAAGCCATCATCGAAGTCAGGCCTCCATCAAGTAAGAAAGAATTACAAAGATTCCTTGGACAGGTTAACTTTCTTCGAAGGTTCATTTCTAACACTGCAGGGAAAACTAAAGTATTTTCTTCCTTGTTAAGGCTGAAAGATGAAGAGGAATTTGTGTGGACAGCAAAGCATCAAATTGCTTTCGAATGTATCAAAGCCTACTTGGCCAACCCTCCAGTGCTGATGCCACCAAAGGGTAATAAGCCCTTGAAGTTATACATAGCTGCAGCAGAAGATTCATTGGGAGCTTTCTTAGCCCAAGACAATGAAGAAGGCAAGGAGCAAGCTGTTTATTACCTTAGTAGGTTTTTAAATTCTTATGAATGTAAATATTCAGCTGTAAAAAAGTTGTGTCTTGCTTTGTATTTTGCTGCGATGAAATTAAGATATTATCTTTTACCTACAACTGTCCTGGTGATTGCAACCACAGATTTGGTTAAGTATATGTTATCTAGACCTATGTTGAGGAGAAGAATTGACAAGTGGATACTAGCCTTATCAGAATTTCATTTAGAATATGTTCCTCAAAGGGCAGTAAAAGGGCAAGTTCTGGCCAATTTTTTGGTAGACCATCCATCTCAAACAGAGGGTCAAGAGATAATGGAACTTGGCATGGCCAGTGTTAAGCCATGGCAGATGTGGTTTGATGGATCGAAAGCCAATGGCTTAATTGGAATTGGTATTGTAATTAAATCTCCACAAGGGATAGAAACCACACATGGTTTCAGAGTGAATGAAGCTAGCTGTTCCAATAACCAGGCTGAGTATGAAGCCTTAATAGTGGGACTAGAAATTCTTATTAGATTACAAGTACATGCAGTTGACATATTTGGAGACTCTCAATTGGTGGTTAACCAAGTGAAAGGGATTTTCAAGTGTCAAAGCATAAGTATTTTGCCATACTATGTTGTTGCATTACATCTGCTTTCTCAATTTCAAATAGAAAATGTAACTCATGTTCCAAGATTCTTGAATAATAAAGCTAATGATGTGGCTCAGAAAGCTTCGAACTTCAAGAGAATGGATAATGCCCAAAGGGACATAAGCCAAACAACATATCAAAAATTGATACCACATTTGAATAAAAGGAATGTGGTCTTGGAAGTCAATCATAATGACGTACAAGAACAAGATTGGAGGCATCCAATAATGCAGTACTTGGCTGGTCCATCTTCGAAGGCCAGTAGGAAAATCAAATTGCAGTCCATGCAATACATGATATATGGTAATGCTCTCTACAAAAAGGGAGGAGATAGCTTATTGCTAGAATGTTTAGGCCCAAAAGAAGCATTAACAGCTATGGATGAGGTTCATGAAGGCATCTGTGGTGCTCATCAGCCTGGTGTAAAGATGAGATGGTTGCTTCAAAGGCATTCCTACTATTGGCCAACTATCCTTAAAGACTGCATAGAATATGCAAAGGGTTGCCAGGCATGTCAAAAGCATGGCATAATAAGGCATGTGCCTATAATTGACTTACATGCAGTAGTGAAGCCTTGGCCATTCAGAGGATGGGCCATGGATATGATTGGAAAAATACACCCACCTTCTTCGAAGCATCATTGTTTCATTCTAGTGGCCACTGATTACTTCACTAAGTGGGTCGAAGCCAAGCCATACAAGGCTGTAGACCAGACAGAAATCATTGGGTTCATTAAAGATTTGATCTATAGATTTGGTATCCCACAAACCATAACCGTGGATAATGAGACTGTGTTCAATGGGAAAATAGTGAAATCTTTTGTGGCAGAGTTTGGAATTAGCCTTGTTAATTCCACACCCTATTATGCACAAGAAAATGGTCAAGCTGAATCATCCAATAAGTCCTTGAAAAAAGGAATACAAAAGGTTGTGGAGGATAATCCTAGGGATTGGCATAACCTATTGTTAGATGTTTTGTGGGCTTACAGAACTTTCCCAAAGTCAAGCATAGGAGTCACTCCTTATGCCTTAGTATATGGGCATGATGCAGTTTTACCTGTGGAGATTAATGTTAAATCTTTGAGGGTAAGATGCCAAGATCAGTTAGATCCTGAGCAGTACCATCAAAGTATGTGCTTGGAATTAGAAGGCATAGATGAAGCCAAGATTTTGGCATTAAACAGTATTCTTTTCCAAAAGAAGAAAGCAGCCAAGAATTATAATAAGAAGGTCAAACACATTGGCTTTGATGAAGGTGATTTGGTATGGAAAACAATACTCCCAATAGGAATTAAAAGCCATAAGTTTGGCAAATGGTCACCTAACTGGGAAGGACCATACCAAATTCATAGAGTTCTGCCTTTTGGAGCATACCATTTAAGAAATTTGAATGGTTATGTACATCCCACAAAGATTAATGGCAGATATTTGAAGCCTTATTTTCCAACCATTTGGGAAACACAAGGAATAAAATAAATATTAAGTACAAGAACACAAGATTGCTCAGATGACAAGAATTTGATTTTTTCATAAAGAATCAAATACATTGTGCCACAAATTGGCCCAGAAATCATTACAATGTTTCAATTGTTTTTGTACAACAGATTTTCTATTGGTAAATGCTGGAAATTGTTGAATAGCTGCAGCCATGTCTCCCTTTCGATCGGCCAGTTCTTGGTTGGTGATTTGCAATTTAGTGTCAGTTCGAACCAAGGCCTGGTTTACTGCAGTTAGTTCCTCCTCAAGATGAGCCTTCTTCTCCAGCAGCTGAATTCGAAATTGGGAGGCAGAAGAGTGTTGTTCCTTGAGATCTAATACTTCGGTATGCACTCGGGAAACAAAACTCTGATCCCTAGCCAATTTCTCATTCGCAGCATTGGTAGCATGACAAATGCTAAGGTAGAAGTCAATAGTAGCTGCAGCCTAGGATAGATGACTTGAGACATTCATGCCGGACTGCTCAGCAATTTTACAGCACTAAAGAAACCCATTTCCGATGATAGGCCTTTGTAGAGCCTCCTCGAAAAGGAGATCAGCAGTTCCAAGCAAGTGTCCAAGTCTATAGAAGGTGCAAAAGGCTTGCTGCTGGAGGAAGAAGAGCTCTCAAGGATTTCCAGCAAAGAGTCAGCCAAAACTAATGGCTTAGCTTCAACACTGGATGTTGGAGAGGTAAAAGGTATGTCAAAGAGACTAGCTAATCTGGCCTCAAAAACATCAACCTCATCCATAGACATGAGAGGTGCAGAGAGTGTTGTGGTGGAAGGCACAGAGGACTGCATGGGGATAGGAGAAATGGATGGAGCATCTTTGGCAGCCTCTATGGTCTTAGCTACCAATGAATCAAGTGAAGAGGGGCTGGAAGTAGGCAAAGGTGATGAACTATGAGTTGGAGAACTACCAACACCCTCAATTGGGAAATTAGCTGCCTTCGTAGAAGAGGGAGCAGTTGGAATTTCCTTGGAAAGAGAAGGAGGAGCAAGGCTCGAAAGAGAAGTAGATTGAGGGCTCAAGGGTTGTTGCTGCAAAAGAAGAAATATAAAGTAATGTCAAGTCTCAGTATTAAAGATTCGACAAGAAAAGAATAGAGGCATGAAAGAAATTACTTGTTCCAGAAGCACTGGCACTGATAGGAGAGCTGCGGAGGGAGTAATGTTCGGCAGTCTGTTGCCTTCTTGCCATTTCCCTTTGTAATGCATCGGCAGCAGCAGCTTCCTCTCTTAGAATTTGTTACTGCCGTCTCTTCTCAGTCCTTTCGAAGATAATTATGGGCTTGGAATGTTCTTGTTCCACGGCCTTGGCAGCTGCCTCATGAATGGGATCTTCAACCAAGGCAGTAGTTGAAGCAGTCACTTTTCTTCTTTTTTGTATTGCTTGGGCAATTGTCACGGAATCAGAGTCCTCAGCAAAGTCATAAGGAGAGACAGTAATCTTTCTTCTCTTCTTTCTTTGAATTAGCATTGTCTGCTCCTCAATTGTCTTCTCAGCTTCTTCAGTCTGAGATTCGGATTCCCTAGAAATAAGCTCCTCCTCTACTTCCTTAGCAGCTGTCTCCTCTTGAGCCAAATCAGTCACTCTTTTCCTCCTTATCAAGGGTGACTCGTGCTCTTGATCTGCTTCTTCTTCTTCTTCTTCTTCTTGCACCTCAGTTGTTTTCTTTTTAGGCTCGAGCAGTCTCCTCTTCTTTTGCTGTTGACCACCCTCACAGAAGAAGAATTAAGAATAAGATAACCAGCATCATAGAGATAGTCTAAGGAAAAAAAACAAAGGTATATACCTTTCTTCGAAGAACCCCGAGTGACTTTAGGAGGAGTTGAGGTAACAGGAATGGACTGGCTCGGAAGAGGCACAGTGGAAGAAGTAACAGTTCCAGTTCCCTTGGACTTAGGCACATCCAACACTTTTAGTAGGTTTTGAGGTGAAATGGCCAAATAAACTTCCATATTGCTCACCCACCAATTCTGGTATCTCTTCAGAAAGGTGCCTTGAGGAATGAAAGGGGTGTACTTAAAATTGGCCAAGTCATCTATAAATTTGAAAGTTGTCTCTTCTAGCCTTGACCTTCGAACCTTCAAATCTCTCCTGGTAAGGCTTAGATTGGTGTTGCTGCAGAGAGGTATTGGGACCCCATGTGTGAAGCCAAATTGTCTAGCAAATTGAGTAGGACAATAAGGCTCAGCTATGCATTTATAAGCTCTGGGGTTTGTGGTCCCAATAAATAGCTCTCTAGGAATCAGAAAGGAAGCCCATATATCTTTGTAAACATGCAAGGTACAGAGCCTGTCACTTAAGAAATGACTCAACCAAGCTGGACCTATGCTGGCCTCGAAGGGACGGAAACGGTGAACAAGAAAGGCAGTTGGTAGTTGATGGAAGAAAGAGAAATAAAAGACAAAAGTAGAAGGATAGGGTGAAGCATTGGCCAGTCTTATGCCATGGGTAAGAGAGTGTAGCCCAGAAAATTTAAGGCATTTGGATTGTAATTCAGTAAAATAGGCAAAATGCCAAAGCTGAAGGATCCAGAATGGCCCCCTTTGATTAGCATCTAAGGGTTTCTCACAAAAGAAGGAACAAACTCTGTATACATGGCCTAGAATATATGGGGCTAAGGCTACCCTTTTCTGCAAAACTAAAGGCTTTGGCAACAGGAGCAAATTCAGGCATGACTCTTTGGGAGGAGGTGCAGAAGAGGAATTTGCAAAGCCAATATAATAAGAAGGAAAAGAATTCCCTATCAGTTACTAGGCCCTCTCTTTTATTCTCAGCTTTAACAAAATCATTGTAAGATGAGTTAAGAGAGAGGGGGGAAAAAGGGACTGCTAAGTCAGGGAAATCCGGTGTGATGAGAGTACCAATGGGGGATACTCCTAATAGATGGCAAATGTCAAGAAGAATAGGGGCCATCATCCCACATCTAAATTGAAAGAAATTAAAGATAGAGTTCCAAAAACATAAAGCAGCAGGAACTAGGAAAGGGTCCTTTGAGATAGTTACCCTGGATAGTCGGAGAGCATCGAGGAGGCAGAGCTCTTGAAGGTCCAGTGTCCTAGCTAGGATGACCCGGTCATACCATTCTTGCCATTCCGGTCTCATCGTGGGCCAGCATCGGTGAGGGCGATTGATCCTCCAGTTCCTCCAGTCGAGGCCACCTTCATAAAGGAGACATTGGTCCTCCAGACGCGGATATAAGGTTGGGAGCTCAGTAAGGACCTCCTTGAATATTGGCCCGAGCACGTAGTCTTGCTGTTCATGGTGACGAGGGACAAAGATACGCCCATCGATAGCGCTTTTCTCCCCAGCCTTGTACTTCTCACATTCTGTGTCAATAAGCCTTTTCAAAGCTATAGATGAACTCATACGCTCTATGACTGGTACTTTTGGTGAAGAAGAAGCCATTGATAGTACGCTTTGTCAGAAAGTGAAGAAGGAGAGAAATCGGTGGAGAGAAGGGTTTGTAAAGAGCAAGTGATTTCAAAATACGAAGCAAAAGGGTTTTAAAAGTTTTTGTGTCTGAAAAATATATTGCATAAGTCGTTAAGTACTAAAAGTACGAATACGAGGAGTCTCTTCCAATATTGATAGTTTTTGGAGGGAAGAGCACATTCCAGATGCTGAAACTAGCTTCGAAGTAGGGTATTTGGCTTCGAAGCCAAATTTTGGCGCCAAAAATCAAACAACAACGGCTTCGAAATACAGAAGCCGGCTTCGAAGCATACTACATGCTTAAAAATGCTAAAATGCTCGAGTATTAGTCTACTTCAAAGGGTTTAAAGACCTGTTTGAGGGTTATTAATGAAAATAGCGGCCTTCGAAGCAAAACTTAGAATTCTTTAAGGATGAGAATTACTGTTCGAAACATCCAAAACAATAGTTGGTTTGTATATACACAGAGAATTGTTTGTTCGGTTAAAACAGTATACCCCAAGGGCAATGTCCATATTGTTGAAAGTATAGACTGTTGCAAAACTAGTCAGTATTAACCATGACTACATTTTTTTGGTTATGATTAAAACAGGCTTTAGGGGAAAGGATTGTTAAATTCGAAGCACCAATTCTGAACAAGAATTAACAAAAGTTGATGATCATAATCCATAAATTGGAGAATTCATCCCAACATCCTTATTGGAAATTGATTGGATCTATATTCGAGGGATAAGATTGTTAAATTCGAAGCACTGTTTCTAAGATGATATCAGCCAGAATTGTCAACTTTACTCCATAAATTGGAAAAAGACATGTTGGTTCCTTTTAGTGTTTCATTAAAAACAATTGAGTCCAGATTCGAAGAATGAGTTTGTTCAGTTCGAAGCTCTAAATTGGCTCTTAAAGGCAAATGGAAACAAGGTCAAACAATGTCAAATGGAGGATTCTATTTATATTAAAACCAAAGCAATTACATCAAATGACCCTATTTGGGTATGAATTCAAGCTCATAGAAATAAGGAATAGAATAAATAACAAGATCATGAAATTTGGTCCAGCAGTGATCAATGAATTTTTGTTCTTTCTTTATTATATCTTTTATTTCTTGTAATGTTGGCTGCATAAGTTGGTGCGCTCTCACTTCGTAGTAGAGCTCTTCAGCCTTTATTTCGAAAGCTTCCTCTCTCAATCTTTGTTCCAATTCGTCTATGACCAAATCATCCCAATACGCAGAATCTTTATTCTTGAAATCATTGAATTCTTCGATGAAGTTCTTTGCTTCGTACTGGGCTTGAATTCGAAGAGACGAAAGTTGGTCCAAAGATTGTGTAGTAACCATGGAATTTCGATGCCAGTAGAGGAGCACTGGAAGTTGGTCGAGGAACACATGAAGTTCTGCTTGGGCAAGGGGATTAAGGACATGACCCCTAGTCAGAATATCATAAGCCCATTGAAAGTTCTTGAGAGGGACTTCGTCCTCAAGAACATTGAAGGGAAAGTGAGAGAAAGCTGCAAGCAGAAGTTGAGCTTCTTTCCGCTCAACTGGAGTAGGGGATGGTAGAGGTTTGTAAGGTGGAAAGACTTCATTCATGGGGAGGGCAAGCCTCAATTTCTCTGTCTAGGAAAGAGTTGGTGGAGAAGAATGAATAGATACTTCTGTTTCAGAGGATGGAGAAGAATGTGTGGATGCTTCTATTATGGGAGATGGCACGGGAGCGGAAGGAACAAAGGCATTAATATAATCAAGCCAGTCAGAAGAGCAAATCTTCACCTTCTTGGCTAAGAATGAAAGGCTGTACCCTTGTGCTTCTTCTAGACACCGGGCAGTGTGCATTATCTTTGTAGGCATGGAAAAGGTATACCATGCCACAAGCAGATTCTCCTCCAAACTACGTCGATGGTCAATGGGCACGTAGGGGTAGACCACTGAACTTCGAGCGTAGGAAGGAAACTCTAAAGGGTCCGTGAACTCAACAAAATGATGGTTGATTCGTTCCCTCAAATCATAAGTCTCAAGTGTTGACTAGCTTGTCCAGCCAGAAACCCCAGAAGATGAAGAAGTTGTGGCTTCATCTCATGCAGAGTTTTGTGGAAAAGAGTTTCCTAAGTCCATATTTGCAACTTGCCAAATCAAAGGTTTGAGAGCAGTTTGTTCGAGGTACAAGAGGAAGTTAGAAGAAGAACTTCTTGTATCTGTGTCTGAACTTGTTGAATCGAAGAATTAAGGACAATGTGTTCGTAGTCCAAAGGGTGGTAATTTAAAAAGGCCCTCATGACCTGAATATAGAAAGGCGGGTAAAGGTGGCTAATGAATGCGTGGAGGTTCTTTCGAGGGGAAGCAGCATTACTCAATGGCTCTTCGTATGATTGATCAATGGAAAGGGAAGTTGATTTAGCCATAGTCTGTTCGAATGCTAAGGTATTGGGATGTTCAACAAATTGAGAGAGAGTTAATGCAAATGATCACCTAATAGATAACGGTTGTGTTTCCAAAAGATAGACTCCATGCACGTTCCAAAAGCGCAGGAAAGGCTTTGATCCACTAATATCACCAAGTATTGGATATATTAGTGCGGAGGGTAATGTTGGCTACATATTTTGTAAAAGCCAATTACAGTTCGACACGTGGCAAAGCAAGGGTGATATAGGGAGATTGCTCAAGTCTTCGATCCTGATCGTACACGTGGCAGTAAAAATTGGTTCTCACGTGATCTGAGTAGTACTAGATCAGTAAAGAGATGCAAGATGACGTGGCTTCAACGATTACTCGTATTCAAATTCAAATACAAGAGGGAAGCTTAACTGCAAGTGATGGCGTAGTGGAACTACTTCTAAAGCAGCATGATCAGCGATCATGGAGGAGCTATTCGACGGTTTGAAGTGCAGTTCGAAGGTCATCCTTGAGGAGTATAAATAGCAAGGAGGTCCCCAGAAAAAACCCCCAGACTCATATCATACAAACCAATCTTACTTTACATATTTTCTTTTCCAGTTTTTACATTTCCAGTCTTTACATTTCCTGCACTTTAAATACCTACACTGCACTTCTTTCATAGGAGTAGTTTCAAGTAGATTCAAGTAGATTGTTGCTGTAAACCTCTTCGAAGCTGAGTTTGGATCATTGTAAGTGTTCATTTTAATGAAATACTTCGATTGTTCTTCATATTAACTGTTATTTCTCTTAATTTCTCCTAAGTCAAGCCACCAATAAAAGTCCTTTTCATTGAGGCTGAAAGAACTACAACACAATCATCTGATAATTGGTTGGCAATTATAATTTCTGTAAGGACTGATTGATCCTTGTTGGCACGTTCACATTTACAAAAATACCCTTCGAAAGCCAAAAAGCCAACAGATGTGCATCCTTTTAAGTGTGGACATTATTAATTTCCCCTAATATATGAGAAATCAATATTTAGCCAAGAGAATGCATTAAAAAAAAAAATTCAAAGAACAAGATTGAAACCTTAAACAAATAAATTATGGGTCAGAATTAAAAAAATATATTATACAAAAACAAATCAAACCTGAACGTGGGCTTTTTGTACAAGAAAAGCAATTGTCAAAATTGACCTGACCTACTTTGGTCAATTTGATAGAGATAAAGTTATTTTCATTCATTTTTTATTTTTGCAATCTCATTTATCAAAAGTACCATATATATATACTTTTATGGCATTCGAAGAATATTCAATAATTTTTCAAATATGATTTAATTATTATTTAATGTTATAAGTCTATTGGACAAATTAATTTTTTTTTACAAATTTCTTTTCCTTTTCCTTATTGTGATTTAAAATTTCTTTTCCAATTGTCAGTGCTGAATTTATCAGTGAATAGAATCAGTAATAAACTTATATTTCCCTACAAATTTGGATACTCTGTTTTTCGTCATCCCCCATCATCCCCACCATCACCAACAAAGCTCTCACTCTCTATCAAATCAAATGGGGGTTAAAGGAAGAAATTGGTTTCATGTTAATACCCATTTTTATTTCATTTTAGTCAAATGGGTTGAGGATTGTTAACATTAAATGGGTTAATGTAAAGATTAAGGTTAACCTGACTATTAACATTAAGCTGAAAATAATATAGATGGTCATATTTTTTACTTATAGTTTTTAATTAGACAAAATTTTTTTGGTATTTATTGAATACTTTTGTATTTATTTAAGTTTTATCTAGAACATTATTTAGTGGTGATTTGCAGAATGATGATGAATTGTGGTTACAGCAGATGTGAGCAGTGGTTTTGTTTTAGGATAATGTTCTTACACTTTTTTATTATTATTATTATTATTTTGAGAAATGCTCTTCCTGATTTTGGATTTGGTGCTCATTCATTTCTAAAAGATATATTTTGTTTATGGTGATTCTTTTGGATATATTTATATATTTTTTGTTATTTTTTGGTATATATCTAAGAATGTTTCAGTTGCAGTAAGAGTGCTTCAAAGTTGAAAATCACTTCCAATTTAATTACTTTATTTACATTTATGGTAATTTGTATATGAAGCATTGTGTTTGTGGTCTTATATATCTGAATCATTTCTTTAAATTTGCTTAATAGGTTCACATTAGAGAGCTTGAGGAAGAAGTGAAACTTCTTAACAACCTTTCGCATTTGAACATTGTGGTGAGTATTTGATTTGCATTCTTACTAAAGCATTTTAACGTTTACTTTTGTTGGTCATCCCTTAGAAAACAATTCAAATATCTTTCTGTACTTATCCATAAATTCTTCAAAAGGTAAGGTATAACTTCCAATTTTTGGTTGTAATAATAACATTCTAATGATTTAAGCACATGCAAGTTTGTTCAAATATAAGTGATGATCCTTGCCACATATATAGAACTTTAAACCCAAATGAAAGTCTAATTTTTCAAGGCAATTAAAATCCATTGGGGTTTCTGTTTTATAATTTGTTGTGGTATTGCTTTGTTTTCACTTAAAATCCATTGGCTTTCGTCTGGTTTCCTTTGCTTATATAGAGTTATGAGCCATTATATTGGTTTTCATTTTTCTGGATAATTAATTATTTTCTTTTATCTACCAATGTCGATAGCTATTATGGGCAGTTTGGAAGTTGATTTCAATAATTTTCCATGATTCTTTGATTTTGAAGACCAACACATGCTCTACATGGTTGATTTGTGGTGATTCTCTCTCTCTCTCTCTCTCTCTCTCTCTCTCTCTCTCTCTCTCTCTCAAGATTTATATTTAATGGGTTCAATAACTTTTTCGTGGTGAGCACCCAAACTTAGATTTTTAGATATATTTTTCATGTGAATGGGTTGTTATTTCGTGCTTTTATTGGCATATCAATACGGGATTTTGGGATTTTTAGTATGTTGTTATTGCATTATTGTACAAAGAGGTTTTCATTTGAACCTTTCTCACCTTTATTTTCCCCCCATAATATTTAATGTACATTTGTAATCTCATCATACACCACCAGTTGAGCTCACGTGTGCTTGGATTTTGTTTTAGGCTGAAGATTCATAATAGAATGATTCCCACTCACTCCCATCCCCTATCTTAGTTATATCTAAATGCAATTTTAGTTTTTTTAATTGATACAAATGTATTCAATTTCCATGGAATTTGAAACTTTATCAATGGAAGCAATTTCAAGTTGAGGCATGAGTTATAGATATAAAAGGTAAATTCATGACTTAATTCGTTTTATACTTATAGAAGTTTAGTTGGAATTTTTATTTACTAAGATTTCAAATTCATGATTAATGATTAATTTCAAGTTTTTATTCAAATTCAAATTCATGAATTAATTTCAAGTTTTTATTTACTTATAAAAGTTGTGTTAATGATTAATATTTGAAAAAAAATTTTCCAGCTAATTGGTTTTGAATTTCATAATTTAATTATTTGGATTTGTAATATCATCCAGTTCAATTTTTGATTAATCTCATTAACAAAAGTATTCTTATTTATATAGAATCCTCTAATTGGTTGTTTAGAATTTTATCATTATTAGTTGGTTTAACAGAGAAGCCTTCTATTTTTTAGCCTGCTTTCAATTTGATTTCCAAATTCTATTTTTTTCATAATGTAATGATTTAACTATGTTCATTATGGAATCTAATCTCTATTTGTTCTTGGTATTATTGATTGGTAGGTTATTGATATTGACATAAAGCAGTCCATCTTTAGCTTAAATTTTATATTATTAGTTTGGCATCTGCATATGTGTGTAGTTTTGATTGATTGCTTGAATAAGATGGTTTGATTCTTGATCAAAAGAAACTAACAAAATGCATAGGAAAACATAGTGCAATAGCTCATATCTTTGTCAGATTGATTCAATTCAGTTAAATTAATAGTATTGGGTAATAGTAAAATGAATATATACTGTCTTTTGGGTATAAATAGGACAGTTTCATGATTTCATTGTAAATTTTATCATTTTTACTTGAATAATCAAATGAAATTGGGAAGTTTTAACTAAAAAGTTTTGTGGATGAGGCTGTTTTGTTGAGTATTGCTCATTTGGGACATTTAATTTTGTTTTTGCATGTAACCTTTGTTATTAAGTGATTTTGAATAGAGCTTCAATAGAGTTGTTAATAGTTGTTGATTCACTTCCTCCCTTTGTTAATAGTTTTAACTAAATCTCAATTTGCTTTTTAATTTTTAATTTTTATACTGGTTTGGTTTTGGATTCAGTTTGCGTGGAATTCAAAATATAAAATTGTTATTTTTTTAAGTTAAATTGAAGGTGTGAGATGTTGTGGTGATGACTAAAATTTGGTTTTGGAGTACTTGCCACCATCAACTGAATTTCATCATAACTTTTCTAGCATTTTCTACTACTTATTTGGTTTCATTTGTGGGTTTTTGATTAGATCACGTTTTTGATACAAGCGTGATTATGCTAATTACATTTTTTTTTTTACTTAAGCAAAGAATCATATTTAAACTATTATTTTTTCCCAAGTGGATTTGGCATAACTGGTAGTTTTGCCCTCTTTCCTAAATTGTGGAATTTAAGTTTTTATTATTAAGTTGATCGTTAAATTGTAATTTGTGAATTTTATCATTTCTTCTTCCAAAATTTTCTTTGTTAACATCTAGGCGATGGCACTGGACGTTCAGTTCAAATATCAGTTCAGTTTTTAATTTGTAGTTCCTAATGTGCCATTATGGAGTAACAAGAAGATTTCAGAAAAATTATGGAGTAACAACCATTTAGGTGCTTTTTGAATGGCTAAGTTCTCTCTCTCTCTCTCTCTCTCTCTCTCTCTCTCTCATGTAACTCAGCCACCGAAATCGAAGTTGGGTTGATGTTTATCAGTTTGATACAGAGGAATTAACGATGTTGACATGCCCAATAGCCACTGCACCCACTTAGTCTTTCCTCTTTGCCGGTATGTAAGCACTACTTCCTCAAATGGCTCTTCTTAAAATACCACTCTCCACTCTTTAAAATTGTCTCTGATTTTTCCCCTCCCCCCCCTTCTATTGTTCATTTTCATCACTTGAATTATAGGCTGTTAGGTGATGCAATATACAAGTGGGTGACATGGATTGCACAATTAGGAGACAACGCGTACCTAACGTAAAAAGCCTTTTCTTTTTACTGTCATTCATTCTTTAAATACTATAAATGCATACACATATGTATGCGTATAATGTAATGGATAGAATGAATTTATTTAACGTGAAAAGATCGAATGGTTACATTTGAAAGACGTTTGTAAGATTGTAATTCCCTTTGAAAGATCAACTGGATTTGCAAATGGATCTTTTGATCTTTTTCAAGCATCATGCATTTATGGTGGTGTGCTATTGGCAATAAGAAATAATCAGATCTAAAATGCATATAGAGATGTTGAATCAAGTTTAAAGTGGGACTACACTTGAGGCTATACATATAGAATGCATGATTATTTATTTTCTGGTTTCAAATTAATTCATGAATTATATGTATTAAGTAAATCTCTCCTGATTTCATATTGTAATAGGACAAGGGAATTAAAAATAATTGTAATTGTCTATATGTGTATACTGAAAGTTTCGTATACATTGTGACACGGAGTTTAACCTTGAATATGAAGAATTATTAATGGATTGAATAGATCATAACTACAATGCGGTGAATTTTTACCAGTATGGAAGCGCTACATTAGTTTGTCTTAACTTTTATTTTTCATTGGTCAAAATGTATTAACTTGAACGTGATTTTTTTTTAAAAAAAACTTAGAGTGCCGTAGGCACGGGTCATCACTAGTATACTATAAAAACCATCTATAAATATCTTCATATCAACCTAATGAATGACAAAATGACAGACTACGGTTGTTGGCCGAGTGGTGATTGGAGCTCGGCTTGGAAGGACGGACTACGGTTCGATTCCCCGCAACGCCAATTGGGAGGGGACTTGAGCCTTTAATCCAGAACTGCTCCCCGGATCCGGATTAGTCGGCCTAAGGGTCGGATACCGGATGGTTGAACCAAAAAAAAAAGAATGACAAAATGACAGAATAATTTATAAAAACAAAGGCAAAAGCAAAAGCAAAAGGCCCCGTTTGTGGATTGTATAGCAGTGATAAAAAGACATCCAACATTGATTCTTTTAAAAAGAAACCTGTTACATTTGTTTGTCAACTACAATGCAATTGAAGTGTAATTAGTAACTTTGCTGCTTGTGTGTACGTCCTGGCCGCTTGCAAGCACACGCTGAACAGGCAGGCCGGGGAAACTGCATGTGAGAGCACCCGTGGCATACGTGAATGTGGCAACTTGGAAAGGTCATTGCCTATGAGTTTGGGTGCGTTCCACTTGCCATCTCCCCAATTGAATAGATAGCCCTTGCAAGGTTCGCTTCACTCCCAGCATTGAAAAGAGGCAGCCTTATGTCAATATGAGCTCACCCAGAGATCGTGATTTAACTGTTGCAAGCTCCTTGCTTTTCACTTGATTTCGGCCTATCGAAATCACAAGTTCAAACCAGCCTTTCCTTTGTGAACTCTAAATAGATTAAGCCACAAAATTGATCTGTTTCGATGAGTAAACTGTTCCAGACCTCCATCTGCCAGGATCTAAAGACTGAAACACCGTTGCTGTGTGCACAATGTGCATGTTTTCCGACTGGCGTGAAAGTCTCATTATTTAGTAAAGCTACATCATTTAGACCCAATTTCGCCTTTTTGTTTGATGTTTCTATGGCAAAACCAAAATTCTGATGAATTTGGCACGCAGAAAAAAATTTCAAATGATAACTAGTCCTAGTAGTAACCATTAATTAGAAGCAATGATGGTTCTCTTAGAGTCACATGCAAACAAAAGAAAAGAACAAATTATTACACGAGACTCTTGTTAAAGATGTGTAATCTTACCCCATTTCTGAAGAGTTCGTTTCTATGACTTGAACCCTTGCTATCAGAAAATCTAACAACATGGATTCACAGGTGGAAAATAAAAGGGAAAGATTAGGGATCATGAAATTTTTTTCATGAAAATGATCATGAAAAATTTATGATCCTTGGATTACCTTGATTAGTGTGTGGTGTTTATTCTAAGTGTAATTTAAAGGTCACAAAACTTTTATGATTATTTTCATGAAAAGTTTTTCATGATACATAGTATTGTTGTAAATAAAATGTTTCCTCTATTGACATTGTTTACTGATGCATCCATTAAGAGTCCTAAAAAATTATTTATGACGTAATATGATGAAGATTGTCTTACTTAAAATTACAGCAGGGTGGAAATGAAAGCAGAATTACATTTAGGGTTTTATTACTTCACATGGGAAACATGTCCTCTACTTGGAAACAAAATGGCATCACTTTAGGTGAAAACAAAAACAAGAAAATCACAAGAAAAAGAAGCCTTTTTTAACGCAGAGGACATGAGTCACTCTTAGGAGCTTATGACACCACAAAATGTGTATGGTTTCATATCATTTCAACTTGGCCAGCTTCCTTAGGCACCGCCACTTCAATATCATTATACGCAAAATACCTTGAATTCTCGGGTCTGTCACCTTGATCCCAAATAGCATAGGCTTCCTCACCATGCGCAGCTTCATCACCGATCTCCATATCTTCTTCAGACATTCTCAGAGGCACGATAAGTTGCACCAGAAGACATATTAGGGTCGTGATGACAACATTAACTCCTATTACAAATAATATACCGATAATCTGAACCAGTACTTGTCGAACTCCTAGGGAGGCTTTTCCATCACCGGCGAAGCCATGGAATAACCCAACGTACTTGCCATACTTGCCGTAGAACAACTTACTTAGCTTTGGTTTAGCAAAGAGACCAGTGAGGATTCCTCCGAGGCTCCCTGCAATAGCGTGTGTGTGTAAAACACCCATTGTATCGTCGACTTTTTGAAGGAGCTTGGATTTTTTGTGGACTACCATCATGGTGAACCATGGAATGGAGCCCGAAAAAATTCCCATTATTATGGCTGCCCATCCTTGTACAACCCCTAAATAAAAAAGTGAATTTTTTTTTCAAGTCATGTGAAGGCTTATAACATGTAAAAAAATGTAACACATTTGTGAGTTCTCAAGTTAGCGAAAGTACCGGCTGCAGGGGTGATGCAAACTAAACCGGTTATCATGCCTTGTACTGCACCAATTACAGAAGGTTTACGAAAGAAGATGATGTCGAGGATGAGCCATGTCAGCAAGCTAGTTGCGGCACAAACGTGTGTGTTCAAGACAGCTAACGAGGCATCGATGCTAACAACATATGGGTCCCCTCCATTGAACCCGGTCCAACCCATCCATAGCAATCCCGCTCCTGCTAACATCAAAAGGATGTTGTTTGGAGGAAATCTTTCCTTGTCTTTCGTTAAACGAGGACCAACCTGCAATGTAAAAAATAAAATTAAACTGGTGCATTCAAAAGGCGATATTAGCATCAATTCAAAACACGAGGCTGTAATTGGGTATGATAGATACTACATAGGCATTTCAAAATTGTTTTTGCTTTCAAAAGCAAAAATTTACTTGAAACAAATATTACTATAAGAACATTCAAGAGAAGGCAAAAAATGGAGGAAAATATAAAAGAAAAAAGCTAGTATTCGATACCCAATATGCTGCGGTGAAACCGGCTACTCCAGAAGATAAATGGATGACATAGCCACCGGAATAATCTATGACTCCCAACTCTGCTAGAAAACCATGTGGACACCAAATGCTATATGCTCCAACGGTGTACGAAAAGGTTAGCCACAAAGGCACAAAAAGCATCCACGCATAAAAATTCATCCGACCCAACAAGGCCCCGGCAATCAAAATCAAAGTGATAGCTGCGAAAACAAACTGGAAAAACACCATCGTCGCATTGGGCAACATCCCCTGAAAGGTCTGGTGGAGGAGGTATCCTTGGTCCAATGCAAGATTTGCCTTTCCCCAGATCGGAATGAGTTTATCACCAAAAGACATTCGATATCCCCACCCAACCCAACAAACTAGAACACAAGCAAAAGCATAGAGAGCCATAAAAGCTGAATTCACAGCCCATTTCTTCTTCACAGCCCCTCCATACAAAATTATCAGGCCCGGGACACTTTGGAGCCCGACAAGTGTCGCTGCAACGAGCTGCCACGCATTGTCACCCTTGTTCATCCATTCAGGGCTCGCATCATCGGGTATCAAGTTTGAAGGCAGAGGAGCGAAGACGGTAGAATTCATCGCTTATAGCTCTGAAAACTAGCCGGCAACAATCTATATACAATGGTTGTGTTTTTTCAGGTCATGATGCTTTGGGGTTATATATAGCTTAGAATTGGATGAGTTGATTCCAATGAAAAAAGCTGTCACTGCGAAGCTATCTTTGTTGTCATTGATAAAACTTTTTGTTAACATGTTGTTTTTTAGTTTGTTTTTGCCATTGGTCTCTTCGCTAAGATACGTTTCAAAACTTTGGTATATACTTATGATACAACATTTGAATGACAATTACAATGTAATAATGTTGTTGGGACATCAAACTAGTATCTCCAGCATACTCCTTTTCCATAGAAATTGGCACCAGGTTGTTTATTAGATTGCACATTTCATTGAAACGAGACATATTTTAATGAATGTAGATTTCGTCTTTTTGGATGCTTTAGCTTTGTGAGCATACATTTCCTTCAAAGAAATTCACAGGCATGAAAAATAATGCAACTATCTAGATAACATAATACATAATTGGCCCAACCAAGCAAAATGGGATGAGTTCTTGGATTTCCATCTAAAAGTACTTGTTTAGACATGCTGTTCACGTAACCAAACAGTAACATAGTACCATTTCATAACATGAAATTGCAGATTTAACTCTCCATAGAGAAGTTTGATATTTTTGCGACGTTTATTTCTCTTTCATTATAGAAATCGCATATAGTTGTTGTTTAGGCTTGTGGTGGTTGTTGTTAGGATGGGTGACTATTGACTTTAATTATGGTTGTACTTCATTGTTCAATTTGAGGCAATGCTTCTCGTATATATGCTGACATGATGATCACAGATTTGGCTATCCAAATAAATTGTTCTTTTACTTACAAACCTAAAGCTAACGAACCTGTTTGGTTTGGCTAAATCTAATCCAAATAACCTCTTTGCAGATTTGTGTAAAGACAATTTTACCACAATAGTTTGAGAAATTCAATCATGGTCTTTTTAAAAACAAGGGCTTCACAGCACTATAAAAATAATGTGGTAATTTCTCACAAAAAAATAAAATAAAATAAAAGTTTAAAAAGACCAACAAAACTTTATTCGAAACAAAAAAATAACTATTTAACAATTACCAAATTCATTAACCTATTTTAGATTTAAGATTAAAAAAAAAATACTAAAAAATAATTGCCAAACCCTACCTTAGTGCAATACATACACCAACAAATTCTCCAGTTCTTTTTTTTTTAATCAATTAAAATAAAATAAATCATGTATCTCAAAGAGCATTCTAAAAATGTAATGTGTAGTATAGAAATTTAATGTGTTATCTAAATAAATATTGCCCATACATATATATTTTGGGCACTTTTTCATAAATTCTTTTTCACCTATTTATATTCCATTTAGTTCATATTATTTTCTTATATTCCAATAAGTCCTATGAGTGACATAGTTATCAAAATACCCTTAATAATATTCACATTTACAGTGTGAATGTTCACACTATCAATGTGAATATTCATATTGTAAAATATGAATGTTCACATCACCAAATTACTAACTGTTCAAAAAATATTTGTAACGGTAGAAATGTCCACAAAATACTTTAAATATGAGAATTAAGATTTGGTAAATCAAATGTTCAAATAATTGGACTTATTGGAATAAAAGAATATCTTATAAACTAATTGGAATACAAACACTTGAAAAATAATTTTTTAATAAATTTCCCATATATTTTCAGGATAATTTTTATAATATTATTTTTTCTTATTGTGTAATATAGTTGATTGGAATAAAGTGGTGTGTGAAAACTTTACACCAAATGTTAGGCCTTGTTTGGGAAGACTAAATAAGTGTACTTTTTGTTTTTTTTGACTAAAAAAGTGAGATTGAAAATATGGATGTTTGGGTTAACTTTTTGACTTTTTATGAAAAAATGTGTAATAAAAAATTGTAAAAATTAGTTTTTAGAGGAAAATTTGAATTGGGAGTTGTGCAGCCGTAATTGTTGACTTTTGGTGAACAGTATTAACTTTTTAACTTTTTGAGTAACTTTTTGACTTTTTAGATTATTCTCTACATCCCAAACTTAGCCTAAATTTTACTATTATTTTTGGAAAAAAGTATTACACTAGTTTTTTTTTTTTTTTTTTTTTGTCCCTCACTCACCATCCATGGCACTTGTAGCTCTGGTCAGATAACTAATTTGAATTATTATTAATTTTTTAAAAACTAGGGGGTGTAGATTGGTTTGATTTTAGAATAGAACCATTTCTTATGATTTAAAAAAATTAAAACTGTAATCGAACCGTTAACCTATGGAATTAGACCAGAACCGAATCATAGAAACTACTTTAGTTTAGTTCAGTTTACGATTTTAGAAATTTTATATAACAATAAATATGATAAATATTTATGTTAATAAACAAATTAATAATAATTAGTTTGGTTAAATAAGTTAGAGTTTATTAATTTCCCAATGATGGTTAGTATTCAAAATTTATAAGAAACAATTTATATTTTAATTTTTTTTATATAAAAATATAAAAAGCAATAAACAAATATATCATGGTTCAATTTGGGATCGTAACTAAAGTCTTGGAATTGAGAAACCGGCCTTTTTTTTTTTTGTTTTTTGTTTTTTTTTAGGGAAAATTATTTAGAAGTCCTATTAGGGAGACTTATGCTACATATGATCCTACTAAAAAACTTATGTTTCCATAAGTCCGGTGAAAAGTTTGTTGACACATTTACCCTCAGTATTAGTTGTTAATATCATAAATAAGTAATAAAACCATATATAGGAAATTAATATAAACGTAACGTAACGTGACACCTACATAAACGTAACGTGACATATCTACATAAACGTAATGTAACGTGACACCTATGTAAACGTAACGTGACTTATCTACATAAATGTAACGTAACGTGACACCTATATAAACGTAACATGACACTTACATAAACGTAACGTAACGTGACACCTATATAAACGTAATGTGACATTTACATAAACGTAACGTAATGTGTCACGTTACGTTTCGCAAACTTAATAAGTTTTTATTTTTTTAATCTGTTTGTTTTGAAATAGATATATAATCTTAATATATTTTTATTTTGTATTATTAATTGTAAAATTTAAAAAATTATCAATAATATATGTGAAGAACATCGTCGGATCAACCACAATTAATTAACCAAAAAAATAATTCATAAATCACATTTAAATAACATTTTCACATTTCAGCACCAATCAACAGGTCAACAATGTCCGATCGATCGGCTTCCGATTTCAAGACCCGATTTGAAGCCTACAATCGTCTTCCTTCACAGTTGCCTTGGGCTATGCGATCTGCAGCAGCATCAAATAGCAGCAACCTATTGAGAGAGAGGAATTCTAAAAAAGATTAGGGGGTAAAAAGATTAGGATCTTGTGAAATACATTCTTATGAAAATAGGACTTGAGACTCTATGAAAATAGGACTTGAGACTCTATAAAAAATTATACAGGACTTAACCTAGCATAAAATTCTGAAAAAAAATTTATAAATTAGTCTCCCTTTTTTTTTTATGGATGTATCATTTTCAGAATTAAAACCAGAACCGTTACTAAAAAAACAAAATAAAATCAACGATTTAAATCGAATTGCATCGATGATTTTTTGAACAGTCCTATTTAAAACTATTTTCCTATTAAACTATTGGGCCTCTTACAAAAGGCCCATGACCATCTGGCCCACATAGGGTGTGTGTATATATATATTCTTCTGTATGTATATATTGATTCAGGGTTTAACGTTGTAGGAGGAAGCAACTGATGGGTTTTACTTCTCCATTGCAACGCCTCTAATTCTCTTCTGTGCTCTCTGGAATCTCTGAAACGAGGTTTTGAGACTCGCTAATCTGAGTTAACCAGGACGATTTCGACTCACAAATGTACAGAAAGAGAGCTGCACTCCTCACCATCAACTCTGTTACATTCGCAGCCTTGTCTGAGGTACGTAGATCACGCAATTCCTTGTATTCTATTAAAGCCTTCGGGTTTGTGAGAAATCTCAGCACTGCAACTGAAAGATTTGATTTTCAAAACCCTAATGGGTCTACTGGTGAAAATTGTGTAGAATATCAACAAAACCCTAGCGGGGTTTATGGTGAAAATCCAAACCATGTAGAGTTTCAGCAAAACCCAAATGGGTTTTATAAGGGAAACGCAGTAGGGGTTCAGAAAAGCCCTAGAATTGGATTTCAAAATAACCCAGTTGGGCAAAATGGGAATTTTTCTAGTGGGTATTGCAGAGAAAGCAACAGAAATGAATTTCAGGGGAACCCAATTGAACAAAATGGGAACTTTAGGAGTAATTATGGTGGATATAACATGGAGAGTTTGGGGACTTCACTGAAAAGTTCAAATGGGTTGTCTGGAGAGCACATGAGTGTACAAAATCCATATGGGTCTTATAGAGAAGAGCAATCAGTAGTTCAACAGAATCCAAATGGATTTCATGGACAGAGTAAGTTAAGGTTTTCAGGAAGAGTGAATGGGCATTATGGAGAAAGTGTTGGACAATTTCAGCGAAGTGCAAGTGATGATTACTCAGGAAGTACTGGAGTGTCTCAGCAGAAGACAAATAACTATTCCCTGGGAAACACGAGAACTACCCAACAAAGTCCTGATAACTATTACTCGGGAAGCACTGAAATGTCTCAGCATTACCCACAAAACTATTCCAGGAGCAAGGATGGAACTAATTGGCAAAATCCAAGTGTGAGTGGTCATTACTCAGGAAACACTGGAGTATCTCAACAAAACCCAATTAACCCTTACATGGGAAACACAGGAATGACCCAACAATACCCTGGTAACTATCGCCCAGGAAGCACCGGAATATATCAGCATGGCACGGGTACCCATTATGCAGGCAGCGGTGGAGTGTACCAGCAAAGCACAAGTGGGTACCTTGGAGAGAGTGCTGGAACTCCAAATGGGTATGCAATGCAAAATATTGGAGAAGATCGGCAGAACCCGAGTGGAATTTACAATGCTAATACTAATGCTGGGACTTACCAGAATATGTCAAGCAGTCGCAGAGAGTGGAATGATGGATTCTCAAGCATCAAATGATTATAAAGCTGGTGGAGAATCAGTTGAAGCTGCAGAAAGTAGCCAATATAGTGGCACTGTTGAGGAGTTGGATGGTTTTTGCAAGGAGGGCAAACTAAAGGAAGTTGTGGAATTGTTGGGATTATTAGAGGGGAAGCATATCCCAGTGGATTTGTCCCGATACCTAATGTTGATGAAGGCATGTGGGGAGGGCAAAGCTCTACAAGAAGCAAAATATGTTCACGAGCACCTCATGAGATCGGTTTCCATTCCAGAAGTCAGCACTTATAACAGGATCCTAGAGATGTATGGAAAATGTGGTTCCATGGATGATGCATTTACAGTGTTTGATAAAATGCCACAGCGCAATCTGACTTCTTGGGACACCATGATAACTTGGCTTGCCAAGAATGGTCATGCAGAGGATGCTATTGAATTGTTCACTCAATTCAAGAAAGCAGGACTGAAACCTGATGGGGAAATGTTTTTTAGGGTCTTCTCAGCTTGCAGTGTCTTGGGGGATGTAATTGAGGGAATGTTGCACTTTGAATCTATGAGAAAGGATTATGGCATTGTTCCATTGATGGAGCATTATGTGAGTGTAGTGGACATGCTCGGAAGTGCAGGGCATTTGGATGAAGCGTTGGAGTTCGTTGAAAAAATGCCAGTGGAACCAAGTGTAGAAGTTTGGGAAACTTTGATGAATCTTGGTAGAGTTCATGGGAACACAGAGCTTGGGGATCGTTGTGCTGAGCTTGTTGAGCTCATGGACCCCTCTCGCTTGAATGAGCAATCGAAGTCGGGCCTTATACAAGTGAAAGCTCCAGACCTTGCAAAAGAAAAGGAGAAGAAGAAATTGGCAAATGAAAATCTTCTTGCAGTCAGGAGTAGGGTTCATGAGTATAGGGCTGGAGACAGATCTCACCCTGAGAATGATAGGATCTATGCACAGCTTAGGGGGATGAGGGAGCAGATGAAAGAAGCTGGTTATGTGCCAGAGACTAGATTTGTGCTCCATGACATAGACCAAGAAGGTAAAGAGGAAGCTCTTCTTGCTCATAGTGAGAGACTTGCTGTTGCTTATGGTTTCCTAACCACCCCTGCTCGTGCGCAAATTCGGATAATCAAGAACCTTCGTGTTTGTGGTGACTGCCATAGTGCATTGAAGATCATTTCAAAGCTGGTTGGCAGGGAACTTATCATACGAGATGCTAAGAGGTTTCACCATTTCAAAGACGGATTGTGTTCTTGCCGTGATTATTGGTGAATGAATCCATTTTGAGGTACTATTTATCCAATTCTCCTAGCAATCTTTTCCTAGATTTAACTATGGATATGGATATACTTTTTGGCAAGGACATCAATGTTATATTAAGATGGATTTTCTTGTCTCATTTTTCTTTTTTTTATTTATGTAATTTGTTGGTTTAATTGGTCATGGTCTGCTAATCAAGTTTCGATTTTCTATCTTCAGCTTTTCTATGGTACCTACAAAAAAAAAAAACAAACCCTCCAGTTTTTTTTTTTTTTTCCTTCTTATTTTTATTTTATAATCTCACTGTTTTGTGCTGAAACTTTAAATATGATTAACTATTGACAAAATTTATTAAAATATGATGGGAAGATAAGGGCTCATTTGGTATCATTTTTGGGTTTCTTATCCATTCTCGAAAAAAAAAAAAAAAAAAGGAAGGGAAAATGACATGGAAAGCTTGTTTGGCAAATTGTTTCTAAAAAAGTTTTTGGGAAAATTTTATGAAGACACTCCATCCATTTTAGGCAATACTTCTGAGTTGGTTTTTTGAATTTTTGGAAATTGTTTTTGCACATAAATGGAAACAATGGGTGTTTTCGAACTTTTCATTGCTTGTGTTTCTGAATTGGCTCTGGTAATTGCAATTGGATGCCAATATAGTTGTGTATGTTGAAAACTTGGGTTTTTTACTCTTTTGAATCGATATCTACTTATTTTGGACATTTGTTTAAATTTAAAGGAGACCTTCATTACTTGGGGTTGGTTTAGACCTGTGCTAATCCTTATTTGAACCCAATATTTTATATGTATATAATTTTTTTGTTTCCAATCTCACTATGTCAACACTGCATGTTTTTTCCTCTTCAATATTTGCAAATTTGATTTTTTTGGGGAGTTAAAATTGATGTCACACTGGAAGCCCCGGTAGTGATTATTGAACTTAAAGATATTCTGTCACTACTTTGACCTTTCTTTTTTCATTTCTTTTTTTTGATAACTGGGAACTGTGTCCTAGGTAGGGTCCTTTGGGCCAACCTAGGAGCGTAGACCCAAGAATCAAGCGACTCCCCCTAATCACATGATTCGGGCAAACGAGAGGTGCCAACAATCGAACATTAGTTGTGCATGTGGGGGAGCAAACCCACTGCCAACTATCCTACCATTGCTTTCTCTTGCCACTATTGCTTTAACTTTATTTCTTTTCCAAACATATCTTAAGACATTATCGGTCTATTCTCTTATCCAAACATATCTTAAGACATTATTGGTCTATTCTGCCTGGATGAGAAAACACTAAAATATGGGTTTGGATTAAAGAAACCTTAATAGTAGGCCTTCTGAGATGTAGTGTGACATTTGACTAGTTTTGTTGATTTGACTTCAGAGTATAGGTTGCAATGCTATCAATTAAAGCGGGTCCTGCTAATGACCGCTCAATGGTTGTTCGTTAAGAAATATATGATGCTAGAAAAACTAGAATTCACATATTCCCCATGCACTTGTTTATACATTTTAAATATATTTCAATACATTTTTTACACGCATACCAAATAAGAAGGAAAATTTTATTCTTACATAAAATTCATACGAAAAAATTAACAAGAATGATGTGGCAATGCCATTATTGTTAATAAATCCATCTTCAATGATGTTTTGTTTTGAAATGAATGGTTCACAATAAGCTGCATCATTATGTATGAATTTTTTGTTTGTATAGCATTACTCAAATAAGAAATGTTATCATTTACATTGAAGCTAAAAATTTAGATACATTCTGATTCTTTTACTTTTCAAAAAAGGAAAAAAAAATGGAGGTGGAAGAGTTAGGTGCATTCTGGTTCAAATTTAAACTCCTAAAATGTCAAGTTTGGTGGAATGCATACACTAGTGTTTTTGGTGTTTCGCTGGTGGTGATGGGATAATGTAAGCCCATGGTTTTCATTCGTTGTTTCTTGTACTGTGCCTTAACGCACCGACTTGATCCTAGCTCTCCCTCCTCGAGGATTGGATGATAACTTATCCAGTCCAGATAAGATATCCACTCCCCATTTGCAACCCAAACACCGGATAAGTGGGCCTCTAGGATTAATATTCCAATCCTCCCCACCCCCTTCTCATACCTGTACCAAACAAACATATATGAGCCCGTAAGTATTACTAAATTATGCAAATAGTAAAAATCTTATAATGTAAGTGACATGAGTACAAAAACAGGATTGACTTTTGTCAGTCTGTATCCACCTAGCTGCTTGAGTGAGAAAATTTCAGTACATCTAAAAGCCCAATTATCCACCCGTATTTTTAGTTATCTCCTGTATCGATGTAGTGTATTGTTGGAGGCATCCAGACTAAGAATGGTGCTCACAATGATCTAATCACATTGTGCTTATGGTTGTCACTTTCTTCAGCTAACGACGTTATTGTGCTATACTGAAGTTTTCACCAAATTATTAGTGTCTATTGTACTATAATTAGGGTTATACTCTGTTTTTGATGTAACGGGGGATTTGATTTGCAGATACATTTAATTTAGATCTCACCAGAAAAAAGAACCACAAGCATGCCTTACAAGGCAACTGATGAGGAGAGTGATAAAGTGCACGTATGAAGCATCTTGCAAGTGACTAAATTTTTTCATGAGGATTGAATAGCCTGAGCCTTTTGCGTGTGCATTAATGGCGAGGTGAATAGTACTTAGATGTCATGCAGTGAGGTTCTGAATTATTTATTAACCTGCTGTTTGGAAACTTATTATTTCTTGGACTAGTCACTAGCCTGATATAATTTATTAACCTGTTGTCAATATATTGAAAACTCTTCAATTTATATTAAGAGTATACATGATTCGAATCCAAAGTTCATAGATGATCATTGCTTGCCTGTGAACTTGTTATTGTTACCATATGTGGAATGAATGAGAATAAACTCAGAATGCCGTGTTCTACGCAAAATAAATATATATATATATATATAATGAATAACAGTGGAGTTGGAAAACTTGCCTAGTGGTATGCAAAAAAAAAAGGTAGAAAACTTTCCAGTGAACTCTCTTTGAAATTTCAGTTTGCTGTTCAAATCTAGCCATGTTTTTTTTTTTTTTTTTTGAACGATAATCTAGCCATGTTGGTTTGATACTTTTATAAGAACTATGTTGGCTTAATGATTTTAGGCATGAGTAGTATAAAGTTCCCTTTCTATGCACACAAACGCTTGTACACGAACACACACATATGTAAATATACATTTAAAAAAAAAATTTGGGGTCTATTTTCTAGGTTCTTTCTTAGTGTGAAAATTTTGACTTTGTTATTTTTATTGATTTACTTAGCTTTTAGTTTATTTTTTCAAAATATAAGTGGCGCATGCTTGGTGAGATTGATCATACTGAGAACAAGCTATTTTAGTAATTTTTTAGATTTTTACAAAAAGATGTGCAAAAAAGTAGAGAGGTGATGTGACAACTTTTAGTAATTTTTTGATTTTTTGGCTAAAATAGTCACTTCCCAAACGAGGCCTTAAGATTGAGAAAAAAAAATGACAAATGAGGAAATAAGGATGGTCTTTGTTTGCCAACATTATTGTAAACCAAACCTTACTTCCAATCTAATAAACATATGTTTAGCAAAGTTCAATATAGAGACTTTTTATATACTTATTTTTCCCTTGTAAATTAAATATAATGATGGTGTCATTACATCCAATTTGTAACTAAACCCAGTTTAACATTTACATTCAAAGTTTATGGAGAGAACAAACATGTTTTTTATGTGCAAGATTCTTTTCTCAATAATTCTAAAACTGTTAACAAAAATTTATTTTGTAAACATTTGCATTCTATTTTTTTTTTTGGATCCAAGTAGTGCATGCTTTGGGCTATACATTTATATTTGTTCTTCATTGGACCTCATAGTTTTATACTAGAGGGAAAAATGCAATGGCAATTTTATAAAAAATAAAATAAAATTAAATACGAACAAACAAAATTAGTAAAGAAATAAGAATAAAATAAATTGGTAAATTACCCTCGTCTTTCAGTTATGTTTAACTTCAACCTCTTAACTACATTTCTTTCACTTTAACCATTCATTTGTAAATATATATATATATATATATTAATATCTTAATGCTGTGTTTGGTTGAGAGATTTGGAGAGGGATTTGGAAAGAGAAAGGAAAAAGGCGTGTGAAACTAGGTGAAATGTAAGTATATTTTATTCACATTTCACCTAACTTTTTCATTTCTCTTTCTAAATCCCTCCTCAAATCCCCTAACCAAACACAGCGTAAAGGAAACTTATACCTGAAAAGGTTATTTACGAGATAACATAATTTTCCAATCATTTATTTTATTTTTATTTATCATTTCAATCATTTTCTTTGATTCGAACACCACATTTTACTATATTGTTCTAATCTATCTATCTATCTATATATATTATATAGGTATAAAAGGGATTTTTAATGAAAAGAGTTAAGAGAGCTCTAAATGTTCAATCCAAATTTCTTGATTTTTTAATTTTAAAAAAATAATTAATAAATCACACTAACATTTTTTTTTTAAACAAATAATATATTTTTTATTCCTAAAATCATTCCTTCGTTATCATCAAATAAGGAAGGAGTTTTCCAATTAAGAAAAACTAATTAATAAATCACACACTCAAAAAAAGAGTTTTCCAATTAAAAAAATTAATAAATATTTTGTCGTAAAATAATTTATATAATTAAAATTTCGTAACCTTTTTTTTTTCTCTCTCACCATGGCCATTACTACTTAACATATATATCAAATCTCATTATTTTCATACACAGAAAACGTTAATAGGGTTAACTTTAATAGAGTTTCTTTAAGATTCAAATTCTCAACTCAATTTTTTTTATTTTAAATTTTTTTAATAATGAAAATACTAAGTGTCATCGTGTGTTGCATTTTAATTAGTTTATAATTAAATTTATGGAGTTTTATATTAAATCCTTAAATTATGCTGCCATAATTACCATTTCAAATTATTTCCCTAATTTATGTTTACCATACCATATTTATTTTCAAAATTGCTTCACTAAGATTGCATTAAAGCATGATTTTGATACATTCATACATACACATATACACATATGAAACATAATTAATTCTTTACCTTAAAATTTAAACATTATTGCCTGATTCTTTAACATGATATGAGCTTCTCTCCAATCCCCCATTGGACTGGAGAGATGTTGTTGGGCTTTGCGGGCTTGCTTTTGGGCTCATTTTAATAATATGAACCATTCATATGTTGAAATTCGTCGAGTATATCATCTCTGTAAAAATTCAAACCAATCAGATAACGGCAACCATGTGTTTGTATGAGTTTTGTATGAAAAAAATAGATAGTGAGAAAATAAACGATTCATACCCAAACACATTATTTTTGTTATCTGATCGACTCGATTTTTTACAGGAAAGACATACTCGACAAAATTTAAAATGTGAACGTTCGAATCATCAAAACAGGGCCCAAACATTGGCCCATTGAATGTTTAATCTAATATTAGAACTCCCAAACTAGTTCATACCGGTCATGAATCAATAAATTATGATATAATTGATACATAATGTTTAAATTTATTATTATCAAATATTTTTACTAAGATTGAAACTAAAATATGATATATAATTTAGGGCGGCTCTATCTTAGATAATTTTTTAATTTATGAATATATGTAACTATTTATTTCATAGTGTTTAACATAAATATATATTTTTTTACCTAAGTTCAAAGTTTTTAATAGATATGCATAAAATATGTTCATATTTTTTAGAACATATTTTTTATTTAAAAAATAAAAAACATACTTATAGATATTTATTTACCAATTTAATAAATAAATAGGTCAAATGATTCATAAGTTTGGCACAGATTAAGACAATTTTTAATGATTAAGCCAGGGTCATGTTTGCAATGCCCTAACCCTTCACATGTTATCGATATTGTCCGATTTGGGTCACGTCCGCACGGATTTGTTCTTTCCAATGGGTCACCCATCCCAGAACTACTTCAACCTAAACACGCTTAACTGGGGAGTTTTGCTAGGGATTTTACCACTCTGGAAAAGGCCTCAATACTATACAAGGGTATAGGTTTTTACTTTTATAGCCTAGAAACTCTCTCTCTATTTCCAATGTGGGACATCGGGATATTATAATCCACCCTCCTTAGGGATGCACGTTTCCGTGCAATAGCTTGTCAGCTCGCAAGCCTGCCTACATGCACCGAGAGACACTAGGGGCCCACACTCGGTACTTCGAAAAGTCGACTTTGATACCATTTGTAATGCCCAAACCATTCACATGTCATAAATATTGTCTGCTTTAGATCACACCTGCGCAGATTTGTTCTTCCCAGTGAATATTGTCTGCTTTAGATAACACCTGCACGGATTTGTTCTTTCCAGTGGGTTACCCATCCCAAAACTATTCCAGCCTAAACATGCTTAACTGGGGAGTTCTGCTAGGAATTTCACCACTCTGGAAAAGACCTCGATACTATATAAGGATCCACGTTTTTACTTTTATAGCTCAAGAACTCCCTCTCTATTCCCGATGTGAGACACCGAGACATTATAATGTTGACATAAATATATAAGTCATTTATGTGTAACTCTAATAAAAATGAATAAAATTTAATTGATTATAAATCATTTTTACTACATATTTTGGATAAATTTTATATTATTATTATTTAATTTTAAAACTATTTTTTGATTATTT
Organism: Camellia lanceoleosa; assembly: GCA_025200525.1. Lineage (NCBI taxonomy): Eukaryota > Viridiplantae > Streptophyta > Magnoliopsida > Ericales > Theaceae > Camellia > Camellia lanceoleosa. The sequence continues at coordinate 139,999,414 of CM045771.1, read as the reverse complement.
ATTTATACTCGTGCATAATACTACCAATGCCACTTTACCGGTTTTTAACTTAAAGTAAAAATTTTAAAAACTAAGATTTTTTTTAAAGTGATTTTTTTTATTTTTTTATTATTTATTTAGTACCTTCAGAATACAAAAATTGCTAAATTTATAGGTTATTGACACAACAAAATTAAAATGAATGTAATTGAAATTTTAAAAATAAAAGTGATACTATTTTTTTAATTTAATTGCTTCAAAATACAAAAATTGTTGAAATTTATAAGTTATTGACACAAGACAAAATTAAGAAATGAAAAGGTGGTCCCTTGAATTTTTATTTTTTATTTTTTATTTTTTAATTAAGTAGCTTTAGAATACAAAAATTGTTAAAAATTATTAAAAGTAGACACAAAATAGAGTTAAAATTTGTATAATAAAATATCATAAATGCTTATTTTTGAACTACACAAAAATTAAATTTAAAAAAAAAATTATAGTTGACATAGGTCTCGTTTGGCAAGTGATTTTTTTAGCCAAAAAAAATTAAAAAATCAACAACTCATATAAAAAAGTTAAAGATTCCTTTTCTTTTTCTTTTTCTTTTTCTTTTTATTTTTTATTTTTTGCACATCTTTTCGTAAAAAGTCAAAAAGTAATCCCAAACATACTAGTTTTTTTTTTATATCACATTTTAGTCAAAAAGTCAAAAAGTTACTAAAAAAACTTTGTCACAACCCGCTCCTCGTATCCAAAAATTAAGTATCATAATGACCAGTAACTGAAGTTACCTTAGGCCAATTCTTAAACAAATTACTGAACACGAGCGGAAATAATATTTAAATGAGGGTACCAAAATAATTATTGGAGTTTCTATTTTTATTACAAAATTTATTAACCAAAAAAATCGATATTTACATATAAAAATATTATAAAAGTGTTGTGTGTGTCTATTTCGCAGCTTCGCAGACTTTTTAAAAGCTATTTTTAAATTGCATTGTTTCCTGAAGATTGGTAAACAGTTATAACCGCATGGCAGAGTGAGAAATATTATGCCAAGAGTATAAGGTGATAGGGTAATTTATATATACATATAAACTGGGCCGAGCTAATTGTTAGGCCAATGCGGGCCGAAGTCTAAAAGGCAATAAGGCCTCCAAGTTATCTCGGGACCGGATAAGTATGTGGTTAGTTCGATTGCCAGTTGGCCACATTCAGAGGTTAGTTCGGTCCGAGGGATGGTAGACCGGTCTAAGGTTCTTTGGAGGTTTGGACCGGTCTCAGAGTTGAAATCGATAATGGCATGTTGTGGTTAGCTTGGTCTGGCTACACCCTGAGTTGTTCAAGAGAAGCCGAAATAAAGGTAGTGAAAGGAAGAGCCGAACTAACAATAGTTCGGCCTAAATCTACGATCGAGTGTAGCCAGGCTTATTTTGGTCGTATGATAGTTCGGCCACGGGAAAAACCATCTCACTTGGTTTAAGCAGTGAGGGGGATGTTGGAGGATAAGCATTATCCTTCAGGAATATGAATCCTATGAGGACTCTACGTGGAGGAGTAAAAGTCCTACTAGGATTGTGCCATACGGAACCTATAAAAGCTCACCAATATCACCTATGGGGAGGTAACACAACTTTATTTTCTGAATACACAGAGCTTTTGTTTACTTGTCAAGCTTACTGACTTAGGCATCGAAGAGGTTTCCGGCACACACCCGCCAGCTAGCTCACGTTTGTATTTTCAGGTGATAAAGCGACGTCGTACGGAAGAACGCAGACTTGATCAACAGGATTATACGAGAATGTTTATTTATTTCCCGTATACAAAATAACCATAGATAGTTATGTAACTAAAATATTAAGATAGCTTAGTCTGAACGAATAATCATTTAGGTAGCTAAACTGAGATTATGTAAATAAATAACTATAACTACGGTATTGAACAGAACGAAACAAAGGTCACAGGAGTAACAGTCAGAACAGAGATACGGATTCAAAAGATGGCTCGTACAGATTATAGAGATGGCTCCCACAATAGTGTAGCACTTATCTCCGCATATCACTTTACTCCGCACAGAACAGAAGTCAATAGATCCATAACAACAGAGGGCCACAAAGTGACCAAACAAAGGCCAATGGTTATTTAAGTTTCCCAATGCGTGAGACTCCCGTGATGGTACTTACAAAACATAATTGTTTATAAGGTTATAGTCAAATATTCTTTAAAATTTAAACAAAGATATCCATGAGTTTCAATTTAAACAAATAGAGTTCAGAAATTAATCCATATAACTGAAATATTTATAAAACATAACTTGTATTAATATAACTAATAAAATATAACTTGTATAAAATAAATTATAATAACTCAAAATATTAGCAAATATATTATGGTGACTCAAGATATAATATAATTCACCTTAAAATTAATACCTCACCATTTCTTTTCGTTATAAAAGACCTTATTCGCTTCTAGTATTTTCTTCCACTTTCTCTTCTTAAGTTTTCCTTTCTTTCCCTCTCTTTTTTTCCTGTTTCTTCCCACGGTTAGGAGGTAATAACATTATTTGGAGTGGCCAACGCCAATTCTCCTCCAAATTTGATCATAAATTACATGGATTTATATTTATCTTTAATAAATATTTAAGATAATTATATTTTAACCTAATTTTCTAATATAATTATATAAATAAATTAATCCCTAATTAAATTACACTCTATCGTATACCAAAAGAAAATTATTTATTTATTTTACTACCACACCCATTATTATTATATTAATTTGGCCCTAAATAATAATTCATAATTAATCTTATATTTGATAATCCAATACCAAATTAGATTCTGTATTTATTATTATTTATTTAATAATATATAATCATATACGACCATAATACTAATATAAAATTTAAGGAACAACTTAAATTTTTGAATTGTTACAAGCCCTTTCCCAACTTAATCTAATTTTTAACTTACTATACCTCAATTTTTATTTTTGAGTTTTTATTTTTTATTTTCTTAAATACAACTTTTAAAAAAATTATAACTACTAACTTCTTTTGTTATTCTATTATTATAGTTATATTAATTTTTTTTTTTCAGGTTTAACTTATTTTATTTTTGAATTTTTAAATTTCAACTTATTTCTTTTTTTTAATTTTCATTTGATATTTACTGAATTTTTCTTTACCTCGTTTTTTTAAAATTTATTTAATTTTCTCTTTCTATATTTTTATAGTTCATCCTCAAATTTAAACTTTAATTTTTTTTATCTTTATCTTATTTTTACAGAATTCACTCTTGCTCTTAATTTTCAGTTGAGTTTATTCTTTTTTAAAAATTTATCTAATTTTTTCTTTCTATATTTATCTTCAAATTTAAACTTAATTTTTTTTTTTTTTTTTATCTTTGTCTTAGAATTCTACTCTTACACTCCTTTTTTTTTTTTTATTGAGTTTATTCGATTGAGTGTATTTTAAAAAAAATTAATTAGTTCTGCATATAAATAAACATAGTGAAATCACTCAAATCTATTATTTAAATAACCATCTAAATTAATATCATAGTATTTAGTTAATTTTTAGGGGAATTGACCAGTAAATCTTGTTTTGTAGACTTGTAATCCATAAGGTCCTAAATGCTTTTTTGGTAATTGAGTGGTCCCTTAAATTATTTGTTGACTATTTTGCCATTATTAGTACAGTTGAGGATAAGTGGCGTGGTTATGTAACATGAAGGTGGTAGGGTGTTTGTGTGTCACGTTATTCGAAAAGCGTATTAGTAGCTTTTTAAAAGTTTGATTATTTTTAACACGCGTAGTGTGGAATGTGAATTCCTTACTAATTGTTTTTTGACGCGTGACGTGAAAACACGTAATAATTCAATCATATTGAATCCGTCACGTAGAGTGTTATATGTCACGTTTAGGAAAAGTACATTAAGGAGTTTTTATGTATAGAGAAGGTGGTGAGGTGTTTGCGTATCATGTTATTCGAAAAGTACGCTAGTAGCTTTTTAAAATTTGATTTTTTTAACACGCATGAGACGTGAATTCCTTATTAATTGTTTTTTAGCACGTGACATGAAGACATATAGTAATTCAATAAAATTGGATTCGCTACGTCACGTCTAAAAAAAGTACACTAAATTTATTTTTTTTTTTTAGTGTCACATCACACCTACCACGTTGTTACATTTGGAAGTAATAGTTTTAGCCTAAAAGCAAAAAAAGTTACTTAATAAATCAGAAAACCTATAATCTATATCAAAAAATCAAAAATTCTCTTTTCTCTCTACTTTTTGCACATTTTTTCGTAAAAAATTTAAAAGTTATTCAAAATATACAAGTTTTTTTACCTCATATTTTAGCCAGAAAAGACAAAAAAGCCTGTTCCCAAGCAAGACCTAAGAATGGGTAAAAAATTTAGGGTGTCGCATCATACATGCCTTGTTGTCCCATTATTGGAGTGTCATATTAATATTTGTCATATTAGAGTATCACATCTCACCTGTCACACATTCCAAAAAAGAAAAACAAACTTTTCCAATTAATTAGTGAGGATATATCTATCTAACCAATACTGATCTACGTTTGAAAAAGGACTTGCTGATCACACACTATATATAATAAGGATTTCTTAATCAACCATTTAAAATGTGAGGCCAAATAGTACGAAAGTTCTCAAAATAGGTATTTCCAATAAATTTTTCTAATTTTTAACACATTTAAATTTATTACATTTTATTACTTATCCGTCTATAACATGAGTTTACGCAGTAATCATTGTTGCATTTGTGTGATGAAATTCTATGGATAAGTTTTTTTTACTAAAAAACCCAATAAACATGGACAAATAATTAATCAAATATTGAATCAATATTCATAATTGAGGGCTTTGTTAGGGAAAATCGATGAATCCCCACAAGTAAATCAATCAATGGTAATATAAACTAATGCGGAAAAATTAAATCAAAGGCAACACAAGAATTTTTACGTGGTTCCCTCAATGTGAGGTACGTCCACGGGATCGAAATCCGATTCCACTATCAACCAAATAAGTTCCAAACGATTACAAACGAGACACTAATGGTCTCACAAAACAACCTTTAGGTGAATTCCAAATAATCACAAATAAACAAGAGGAAAGACCTCACCAAATAGAAGAATCAAAATCTTCAGCACCAGAGTTGAAGACGACCCAAAATAATGAACCAGACACCAACCGAAGAAGCCCCAAAAACCTGAGCTTCAAAACAATTGAAATTGAATCTCAATCTGCCAAGCTTCGGCACTGTTCCCGAGAACCATGAAAGCCGCCGCACCTTTTCTTGTTGTATGTATCAGGAACCAAAAAATAAATAATATATATTATATATATATATATTATTAAACTTAGGTTTTGTAATCAAACCCTAATGGTATCCAAATTGAATTGGGCCTTCACAAATATAATATATAAAAATATTATACCTAAACCAAGTCCAATTAAAACTCTTTTTCAAAACCCATTGGGCCCCACACTCCAATAAGGAGGTATACCCAACAATTCTCCCCCTACCGACTTAGGTGGAGACATCAACCATACCCGCCAAAGTTCGACACTTTAAATGTTTGTCCCTCGACAAAGTCTTAGTCAGCATATCTGAAATATTATCATCTGTGTGAACCTTTTCGAGTTGCAACAATTTCGAATCTAACACATCACGAATCCAATGGTATCTCACATCAATGTGTTTCGATCTTGAATGAAAGGTAGAATTTTTACTCAAGTGAATAGCAGTTTGACTATCACAATAAAGCACATACCTTTCTTGCTTCAAACCCAACTCTTGCAAAAATTTCTTCAACCATAACTCTTCTTTGCAAGCTTCAGAATGGCAATAAATTCAGCTTAGAGTTGAGAGAGCAACACATTTTGTAATTTAGATTGCCATGCCACGCCTCCCTCGCAAAAGTCATCAAATACCTCAAGTAGATTTCTAGAATCAACATCACCGCCATGTCAATCAGGAACCCATCAAGCATCGGCTTCCCATTCCCAAAACACAAACACACCTTCAAGTCCTCAAGATATCTTAGAATCCATTTTACCACGCCCAATATTCTTTACGGATTAGAGAGAAAACGACTCACCACGCCAACGGCGTGAGCAATATCCGCCTTGTACAAACCATGGCGCATATCAAAGAACCAATCAAGCATAAGGAACTTTCAACATCTCTTCTTTGTCTTTCTCACTTGTAGGACATTGATTCGAACTAAGTTTGAAGTGACCCGCAAGTGGACAACCAACCGGCTTTGCTTTATTCATGTTGAACCTCTCAAGAACTTTCTCAATGTAGCTCTCTTGAGACAACCAAATCAGTCCCTCTTTGCGATCACGAACAATTTTCATACCAAGTATTTGCTTTGCCGGTCCCAAATCTTTCATAGCAAAAGATTTACTCAACTCCAACTTCAACTTGTTAATCATGGTAGAATCTTGACCCACAATTAACATGTCATCAACATAAAACAAAAGAATAATAAATTTGCCATCCGGGAAATTTTTCACAAACACACAATGGTCCGAAGTGGTTTTAGAAAAACCATTATTCATCATGAAAGAGTCAAATTTTTTGTACCATTGCCGTGGAGCTTGCTTGAGGCCATACAAACTTTTCTTCAATTTGCAAACAAATTTCTCATTCCCTTTCTCTACAAAACCTTCCGGTTGCTCCATGTAAATTTCTTCTTCAAGATCACCATGAAGAAATGCGGTCTTCACATCAAGTTGCTCAACTTCAAGGTTCATACTTGCAGCCATGCCAAGTACAACCCGAATAGAAGACATCTTTACAACCGGTGAGAAAATCTCATCAAAGTCAATACCTTTCTTTTGCCCAAAGCCTTTCACAACAAGACGCGCTTTGTACCTCAGATTCTTCCTATCATTCTTCAATTTGAAGACTCACTTATTTTTCAGAATTTTCCTTCCTTTAGGCAACTTCACTAAATCATAAGTGTGATTTTCAAGTAAGGAATTCATCTCCTCTTCCATGGCCTTTTTCCAATCATCTTTCTTTGCATGCTCAATTGCTTCTTGGTAGCTCTCCGGCTCCCCTTGATCAGAAATCAACACAAATTCATTGGGAGGATACTTTCTTGAAGGTTGTCGGTCCCTTGTAGATTTCCTCAACTCAAGTTGTGGTGGCGGTTCTTGAGTTGGATGCTCTTCCTCAATTTCTGGCTCAACTTCATTAGGATTAGCATCATCCTCCACATCTTCAATATGTGGCTGCACATCTCCCCCATTTTCATCATCAACTGGAGATGAAGGAGATGGATCCATGTCAATGAGATCACTAGTTTTTGGCTCCGGTTGATCACCTTTACCAAAGTCTTCAATTGTTTGGTCTTCAAGAAACACAACATCACGGCTTCGAATGACTTTCTTGTCGACCGGATCCCATAATCTATACCCGAACTCATCACGCCGATAGCCAAGAAAAATACATTGTCTTGACTTACTATCAAGCTTGGACCTCTCATCCTTTGGAATGTGAACAAAAGCTCGGCAACCAAACACTCTCAAGTGCTCATAAGACACATCTTTGCTACCCAAACTCTTTCAGAACATCACCATTCAAAGGATAGCAAGGAGATAAATTGATCAAGTCAACATTGTCAGACTCATTGCCTCCCCAAAAGGGTCTTGACAATTTAGCCTGTGTAAGCATACACCTTGTTCTTGCCACAATGGTGCGTTTCAGCCTCTCGAACGCCCATTTTGTTGAGGAGTCTTCTTAATCGTTTTTGATGCCAATACCTTTTGCGATAATACTCATCAAATGGCCCAATGTATTCACCACCATTGTCTGCTCGATGCACTTCAATTTCGGCCTGCTTTCTTTCAACCATGGCCCTAAAAATGCTTAGATACTTCTAGTACTTGATCTTTAGTTTTTAGTAGATAAGCCCAAACTTTCCTTGAATAATCATCAATGAAAGTAACAAAATAAAGTGCACCACCATGTGTTCTAACTTTTAAAGGACCACAAACATCCGAATGAATTAACTCCAAAACCTTTTCTTTTCTAAAAGCAACATTTTTATGAAAAGAAACTCTATGTTGTTTACCCGCCAAACAATGAACACAAGTATTAAGATGTGTACCTTTCAAACCGGTAGAAGCTTTTTCTTGAACAAAACTTGCGCCCTTTTCACTCATGTGCCCAAGTCGCTATGCCATAATTCGGTAGAAGTATCATCTTCAAGTGCATTGACAACACCTTTTGAAATTTTTCCTTGCATCGAATAAAGTTTATGAGTGTTCTTGCACTTAGCCACCACTAAAGAACCTTTTGTGAGCTTCCATATTCCATCACCAAATTTGTTGTTGAAGCCTTCATCATCTAGCTTCCCAAGAGATCAAATTAAGACGAATGTCTGAACATGCCTCACATCTTTAAGCAACAACTTGCAGCCCAAATTTGTTTCCAAACAAACATCACCCATGCCGATAATCTTGGACAAACCTTCATTACCCATTCAACAGTAACCATAATCTCCTCGCAGGTAGGTAGTGAAGAAATCAACTCGAGAAGTCACATGAAAAGAAGCACCGTAATCAATCACCCAATGACTCTCTTGGCCCACAAAATTGATACAATCATCTTCACAAACGACCATGATATCATCGGTAGTAATCGCGTTGTGTCTTCTTGCTTCTTATCCACACTTTTGTCACGCCTTTTCTCCTTGTTCTTGAGCTTTGCATTCCCGCCTATGTGCCCTTTCTCATGGCAATAATGGCACTCAATGTCTTTCTTTAAAAAGAACCATCTCTTGACTTGTCACGGCTTTGATCACGCACCACGAGGAGTCTTACTCCCCTTGTTTTACTTCGCCTCTCACAACAAATGCTTCCGAATGAGAGGTACGGCTGATTTTCTTCTAGTTTCTTCATTCACCAAGCTACTAGTGACTTGAGCCATAGTGACAACTCCATCAGGCGCCGAATTACTAACTGTCACAACTAAAGTCTCCCAACTTTCGGGTAAGGAACTAAGTAGCATCAAAGCCTGCAACTCATCATCAAAAACAATCTTCATAGAAGCAAGTTGGTTAACAATACTTTTATTTCATTCAGATGTTCCTAATAGGGCTACCTCTTTATATTTTAAATTAACCAACTTAAAATGAAAGGCTTTATTTGTGGTCGATTTTCTATCATAAAGACTCTCTAATTTTTTCCATAAATCATGTCAAGTTTCAAGAGCAACATGATGAAACACATCGCCATCAATCCATTGACGGATAACACCAACGCTCGATTAAGCCTCTTCCACTCATCATCTTTCATATCGCCAGGTTTGCCACTATCACCCTCAATGGGTCCATACAAGTCTTTACAAAATAATAGGTCCTCCATTTTAGTTTTTCGTTACCCAATTACTTCCATTGAAGCTAGACATACGACCCACATTCCTCCATTGATTTACACAAATAAATAAATCCAAATAAACCGAAGCTCGATACGCTTGTTGTTAGGGAAAATCGATGAATCCCCACAAGTAAATCAATCAATGGGAATATAAACTAATGCGGAAAAATTAAATCAAAGGCAACACAAGAATTTTACGTGGTTCCTCAATGTGAGGTACGCCCACGGATCGAACCGATTCCACTATCAACCAAATAAGTTCCAAACGATTACAAACGAGACACTAATGGTCTCACAAAACCACCTTTAGGTGAATTCCAAATAATCACAAATAAACAAGAGGAAATACCTCACCAAATAGAAGAATCAAAATCTTCAGCACCAGAGTTGAAGACGACCCAAAATAACGAACCAGACACCAACCGAAGAAGTCCCAAAAACCTAAGCATCAAAACAATTGAAATTGAATCTCAATCTGCCAAGCTTCGGCACTGTTCCCGAGAACCATGAAAGCCGCCGCACCTTTTCTTGTTGTATGTATCATGAACCAAAAAATAAATAATATATATATTATATATATATATTATTAAACTTAGGTTTTCTAATCAAACCTTAATGGTATCCAAATTGAATTGGGCCTTCACAAATATAATATATAAAAATATTATACCTAAACCAAGCCCAATTAAAACTCTTTTTCAAAACTCATTAGGCCACACACTCCAATAAAGAGGCATACCAACAGTTTAATTGAAACATATGGTACGAGAGACTGAAATAAAAGTAGAGGCGCCAACAGTGTAATTTGCGATTTTACAAAGACCGATCTTTTACGTTGACAGTGAAGACCCAATACCAGCTATGGAGGAGGAGAGTTCAAGCAACCACCACCCAAACCAACCATGGAGGGTCCTTGAATTCTACAGTGGTATTGGTGGAATGGTACTCCTATTCTCTCTCTCTCTCTCTATAGATATACATTTCTATATGCTACATATGTATATACAGTGTGTGCTTGTGTAATTTAGTTCAAGCTTCTTCTTTTATGGCGGCAGAGATACTCGATCATGAAGGCTGGTGTGAACGCAACGATTGTCGAAGCTGACATCAACGACGTAGCAAATGATGTTTATGAGTACAATTTTGGTCACCGACCCTACCAGGTATATTCTCTTCTATCTCACAATTAACATTCAGTATTTATTGTTGACGAATTCTAGATACATACACATAGAGAGAAAATGTATGTATGTATGTATCAATTATGGTTATCATGGTTTAAACTATTGCCTACAAGGTGTTTGTCCTTGGTCTCTGATAAAATGTTTGAAGGAAAGAAAGAAAGAAAAGAGAGAAATTGTACGGTAACGGTTATTTAGATAATTTGTTTGGCTTGGCTTGGATGGATGGATGGATAGGGCAAGATTCTCATTGCTTGTAAACCATATTTTATGTGAGGGATGGTAACTCAACCCAAAATTTTCAGTTACAATACTTGTCTGCCCGACAATGGGTTCAGGTGTTATTGTTAGGGGGAAGGGTAGGTTTGAGGGGATAAACAACAAACCTGACAAGGGTTGGAGGTATTTTTCCCCAGCTACAATGAATCCATATCCTCTAAAGTGAGTTTTCCTAAAATGATCTTAAAGTGATTTTTGAATGACGGAAATTTAATTCTACAAACATTGAAGGTACAATAGGACTAAGTTGAGAGTACAATAGTATTAATAATCACTTTAAAAAAAAATTCAACCATACAAAAAATCACGATACGAAAAATCACTCTAGACTCAACTACAACAGCCACCACCCTGTCACAGATTTGGAGAGGGCACCTCCCTTGGGGCTAAGTCAGAGAAGTGGCACCATCTTTACCATCAAAAGAACTCATATCATCACCTTTTGTTTACTTTTGCCTATTGTCTAAGCCAAGTCATCATCTGTCAAAGGAACTCATATCATCATCTATTTTTTACTTTTGGCTATTGTCTAAGCCATTCATATTTTACTATGCTAAAATTTAAAAGTTTTGGTGACCTGTTAGGAGCCCTTTCCATTGATTTATTTTTATTTAATGCTTCCTCACTCTTTTCACAATTTGTGAAGGCACCTCCCCTGGGCTAAGTAGGGAAAGTGGCACCCCTCCGAACCTTGAATCATATGTCAATACATGCCTAGGTCCAGCCTTTTATTTAATTATTTATTTATTCTCTTAATTTAAAAAAAAAAAAAATGTAATACCCATTTATCTTGTCCACTATAAGGAGGATTATGGGTTTTCCGCTATTAAACATTAATTTGTTGTTTAGCCCTTGGCTGCTAAGAAATACTGATCACCCACGATCGCATTTGACTAGTTATTTATTAGAGCTTATCTAAAATGTGTTATGGTCAATATTACTTTTTTGCTGAGTTTAGGGTAACATTCAAACCCTGAGTGCTGCTGATCTTGACAGCTATCGTGCTCATGCATGGCTTCTTTCTCCTCCGTGTCAACCTTACACTCGGCAAGGTAAAATTCTTCTCTCCTCTGCTTGTTAATTTCATTTTGATTGGCAAACTGTTCTCAAACTGTTATTATTTAGGTCTTCAAAAGGGCTCCGCTGATGCTCGGGCATCTTCTTTTCTCAAAATTCTTGAACTTATACCAGAAACTTCTCAACCTCCTCTCATGATATTTGTGGAGAATGTTGTAGGGTTTGAGGTTTGTATAGAAAACTTTTATCTCAATAAATAAATTCAGTTCCCTTCACATATATATTATTAACACTTTTTTTTGTTTCTTGTTTTCTTGTTTTATCTTTTTTTTCTCTCTCTTTTTTCATGTGTATGTGTTGCAGACATCTGATACGCATAGAATAATGATTGAGATATTGGCCAAAGGAGATTTACGTACACAGGAGTTCATTCTGAGCCCATTGCAATTTGGTGTGCCCTATTCTAGGCCACGTTACTTCTGTCTGGTAGCTTCTCTTTCTATATATATATATATATATCTATTTATATGTAGGTAGGTGTGGGTTTGTTTGTTTGTTTGTGATTCTTTGAATGGTTTGTACATGGAGTCTGTTAGTTTATTTGGTGTTAAATTTTATAGTCCTTAGTTATATGATTGTCCTTTTAAGTGAGTAGTGGCTATTCCCTTGTAAGATGTGGAAAAGGCATAGAAGAGCTGCTTCCAAGCCCCAGCCCCTGATTTGGAACAATTAGTGGGGGGGCCATTCCGGAAATTGCATAGTTGTTTTTGAGTCAATTATTCTTTAAGTAAGTTTGCTGCTGGTTGTCAGTTTATACGTGTGAAATATGTTTAAAGAGTTGAGAGTATTTTGGTAAATTTTCAAACTTGCTGGACATGGGTTGTTTTTTGGTTGCCCATGGCTAGTAGTTGGGTAATGTTATTAGGTTTCTATTTATAGATTTTAGTTGGTCCAGAAGGGCTTTAAAATTGAAGTTTGTTTCTCATTTTGGAGTTATAGTTTTGGTTAAAAAAATAGTGGTAAAGCCCTCTATGATTAGCCAATATTTCAATTTTAACGAAGAACAAGGTAAAGATCATTTTCACTAGCTTTAAAGCTTTCCATGATTGTGTGATGCAATTCTAACAATAAGTTTGATTCCTAAGGATTTAAGGAGTGATTCTTAATCCTAGAGGTGTCCTTTCCTTTCCCTTCTACCCTTTGATTTTCACACTTTTAAACCTTTAAAACCCAGAGAGGCCAGAACCAGATCAACCTTACCTAATAAACCATCGGAGAAGCCTAATTCATCTCTCCTTCTATGCTACAACTATAAGTCTATATAATTATTAACACATAAGTAGAACCTAAAATATGCAAAAGGTACTATTTGTAATTGGTCAATACTATGCGCAGCACCTGGGAGAGGACCTTTTCTTTAATTAACTTGGTGTCTAGCTGATTGATGGCTATTTAGCAAATATATGGCCAGAGAGAGTTTTTATTGCTGTTGGAAGGATATTGTATTCTGGCATTGTAGATTAACATGTAATCAGTACTATTTACACTGCAGGCCAAAAGAAAAGCTTCTTCCTTTCAATCTCCACTTGTGAATAACCAGCTGTTTTGGTCTCCAAGCCCATTGTTCGAGCTCGAGGCTAACAATATAGTTAATGAAAGTAATCAACCACAAGAGAGCTGCAATCAGTGGCTTCAAGCTTGTGAGCCTATAGAAAATTTTCTCGAGTTCAAGAATCCTAGCAATCAAGTGGAAATGGGATCTGGCTTCTTGCACACAACCGTGGTTCCTACAAATATTTCTGAAAGTGATGAAGGAAATGGATCTAATGTTACTGCTGTAAGCCAGTACTTTGTACCGTTGAGCTTGATAAAAAGATGGGGAAATGCGATGGGTATCCTAGTTTTTTCTTCTAATCGCTGATATAATTCTTCATAATTATGTTATATTTGTTCCATTGAATAACTATGTCTCCCTGTGAAATTTCTTTAAAGAATATAGATATTGTCTATCCTGATTCAAAGCGCTGCTGTTGTTTTACAAAAAGCTACTATCGATATGTTAAGGGTACTGGCTCCCTTTTGGCAACTGTCCAGGTAAGCTTTCTTTGCAAACCTGCTGAGCCTTTTGTTTAATGTATGAGTGAATGTGGCTGTGAGTGTGTATGCAGGCATATGATGTTACTAATTAATGAGGAGACTATATGGGCTTTACACTTCATGCTTATTGCCCATACTTCTTTAGCAGTGCACCTAGTTTGTATATAATCAGTGCTTTAACAATTGAGTCTGGCTAGGGACACGCCATTTTCTACCTTCATATTCTACCACCTTCTCACCATTTCTGTGGGTGCAAAAATTTTGTATACTTTGCAAATTGTGCATAGTGGGTTGTTCTCTTCTTGGCTTCTTTCAATGAAATACTGATAAAGAAAATGACATTACATGCTTATTTGTTATTATGAATTATGGTATTTGTTTTATCATGAAATTAGCTAAAATAAAAAACATGCAGCCAAAGACCAAGGATGAAGCGCCTTCATTGGAGGAGCAATGCCTAAGATATTTTACCCCAAGGAGGTAGGTAGATTTTAATTTAATTTCTTAGGTAGCTTCTGGTTTATCGTGACGTCAGTTATTTGTATTGATTGAAACGAGTTATTTTCTATGGATTTTAGGTTGCCAATCTGCATTCCTTTCCAAAGGATTTCTCCTTTCCTCAAACAATAAGCCTTCGACAACGGTATGTTTTCAATATACTAACAATTCATAATATATGTTTTCAATGCCATACAAAAAAATCAAAAAAAAAAAAAAAAAACCCTATACACCTCACGGTGTGCCAAAATACTCTATAAAATCTAAAAATTGGTCGAGAGAGAGGTTATAATTCCCAACTCTGAATTATACAAGAAACTTACAAGTAGATCTGAAATATCAACTGACCTGACTCTTGAAAACCTACATGCATAGCTACACCTTGGTGACTTTTAACTTGATTGTTGTTCTCTGCAGTTATGCATTGCTGGGAAACAGTTTAAGTGTTGCTGTGGTTGCTCCATTACTCATGTACCTATTCACAGAACCGTCACGATTGGCCAATCACAAGCTCCATTGATGCTTGAGGATGGCAATGAATACAAGTAGCCTAAGTAATCCAATGTTGCTCTAACCTTCTGAGGTTCTTACAGCTGAGACGTGAAGCCAGAGTCCCAGCCTGTGTTGTCCTAACTAAATGGTCTGAAGCTTGAAGTTCTAAAGCGGTTCTCAATTGAGAGTATATAATTTTTGACAGTCCTGAAGTTGTTATACCAAATGAATATTACTGAAGTTGTTAGTTTGAGTTGCTAGTTTAATCTGTTGATGAATGACACAATTATAGGATTTTAGCCTGGGAAATGTCATATTAAGTGATTTTATGGGAAGTTACTATAATTGTTTCCGGGACTACCATTTAATCCAATGTTTGTGTTGTCTGGTGCATGGATTATGATTGTGCTTGTGCTGTTGTCCTATTCTTCGTTCTGTCATTATGATATTTTCTATTTAGATGATTCTATTTATATCATATTTCTATCTCGTTAGCCACATGGTCGATGCTGGAAGGGTTGGGGGCTAGGAAAGTGGGGCATTGTGGCAGTTGAGAAGAGGGGGAATGCAATGATGAAAATTTTCAAACTTATCTTAAAATTTAATTTTAATCGTTTTTGATGAATTTGGTTCATCTTTAATTTGGTAGAAACAAATATATATATATATATATATTTTAATTTAATACAAATTTGATAAAATGTAGAACACATTTTTAATTACTTTTTTTAATCAAAATTAAATTTAAATTTGATAAAGAAAATTGATGAAAAATTAGAATTATATATATTTTATAAAAAAATAAAATTATTTTAAACTCGATAATTATAATTATTAGCTATTTTATTTAAAAAAATAAAAAATAAAAAATAATTTTTAACCTTTTTCTATAGTTTTGTAAAACCCTTGATTGTTCCTTGTAAACCCTAAGGCCGCTTGTTTTCAGATAGAATTCAAGAAATTTATAGTGAGGAATTGTTAGTGAAGAGATTGATAATGAGGAGATTAAATAAAATTTATTTTTATTTTGATGATAGTTATTAGTGTAAAATTATTAAATTATTTTTATATAAAATAATAAATATAAAAAAATTAAACATTAATATTTAAAAAAAAATTTCCAATATGTAAAAGATAAAAAAATAAAAAAATAATTTTTAATCCCCTCACTATTTTTTTAATACCACATCTATTTCCTCCATCTCAATCCCCTACCCAACTTCGATATTCTCACTTCCATCCTAATTCCTTTCCTGACCCTACAAACAACCACAATTAAATAACTCAACTCCATCCTAATCCCCTTCGATCCATTACAACCCAAAAACAAACGGGGCCTAAAAGAAGAACATTGGGTCTGCTCGGCGTTTCTCTTCAGAAACCAGAAAGATGAGAACTTGGTTCGTTCCTTCATCTATTGTTCCATGGTTGATTCGTACTCGCACAACCCATATATCTTTCTTCTCATCTTCGATCTCACACTCTCAACCCCCTACCTCGATTTCAAATCCAACCTCCAAACCCATCTCAGATTCTCAAATCTACTCATTGTCATCATTATTTCTCGACAATCCCAACACAAACACTTCTTTTCCCAAGAAATCCCGTTCAGAAACTGGATTTTCTGCTTCCACCGAACCACCCAGGTGCGAATTCACCGAATCCATTTCACAAAAGAAGAGTCTTGAGCAAACCCACGTGATAAAAGTTCTGTTAAGCCAAAGGAACGACCCTGATTCAGCTTTGAATTACTTCAAATGGGCTGAGAAACAGCGCGGTTTTGCCCGTGGCATTGTTGACCCCTTTTGTGTTTTGCTCTGCATTTTGGTGGGTTCACCCAGCCATCATCAAATCGCTCGTAATATGCTTAATCGATACGTTTTGGGGGATTCAAGTCCTTCTTCTTGTGTTCTTGTTGATCACTTGGTTGACTGCTTGAAAAGGTTTGAATTTGATTCAGATTCACGGATTTTTAATTATTTGTTGAATAGTTATGTTAGAGCTGGTAGATTCAACGATTCATTTGATTGTCTTGATAGAATGATTGAAAGCAATATAGAGCCATGGGTTATGTGTATAAATGTTTTTTTGACTGCACTGGTTAGGAAAAACATGATTGCAGAAGCGCGAGGTTTGTACAATAATGTAGTCTCGAGAGGAGTAAATTATGATTGTTGTACTATAGAGACAATGATGCGTGCGTGTTTGAATGATGGAAAGGCTGATGAGGCTGAACGGTACTTTTGGGAAGCTAAGGCTAGCTTCATTAAGCTTGATGCAGCGAATTACAGTACTGCTATTCAGGCTGTTTGCAGAAAACCCAATTCAAATGTGGCATGTGAGTTGTTAAATGAGATGACGAAAATGGGGTGGGTTCCTTCAGTGGGCACATTTGCATGTATAATTGAGCTTGTGTGAAGCAAGGAACATGGTAGATGCTTTAAAGGTAAAGGACGAAATGGTTAGTAGTGGAAAGCCAATGAATTTGATTGTTGCTACAAGCCTGATGAAGGGATATTATATGGCGGTGATTTGGATAGTGCTTTGAATTTGTTCAATAAGATTGTTCGTGATGGACTTGAGCCAAACATGGTCACTTACTCGGTTCTGATTGAAGGATGCTTTAGAGGTGGAAAATGGAAAAGGCATCTGAGTTATGCACTCAAATGAAACTTGCAGGTATCCAGCCAAGCCGCCTATATTGTGAATTCATTGATACGGGATTTTTGGAGTGCATCAGTGGGAAGAGGCATTCAAGCATTTTGATGAGGCGGTTGAGTGTGGTATTGCCAATGTATTTACGCATAATAACATGATATGCTGGCTTTGCAAAGAGGGTAAGGTGGATGAAGCCTGCAGTGTATGGAAAAGATGGTGAATGAGGGAGTGGAACCAAGTGTAGTTTCATACAACAACCTGATACTTGGTCACTGCAGAAAAGGGAATATGGACTTGGCATCACGCCTATTTTCAGAGATGCTGGGAACAGGTTTGAAAGCTAATGTACTAACATATAGTATTTTGATTGATGGATATTTTAGAAAAGGTGAGACTGAACAAGCGCTTGGCATGTTTGATCAGATGGTGGACTTGGGAATTTCCCCTACTGACTTTACATTTAATACATTTATCAATGGTTTGTGCAAAGTTGGCCGCACATCTGATGCAATGGATAAGCTGAACAAATTTGTAGAGAAGGGTTTTATCCCAAATTGTATGTCTTACAACAGCATTATAGATGGTTTTATCAAGGAGGGTGACATCACCTCTGCATTGGCTGTTTATAGAGAGATGTGTGAATGTGGGGTTACCCCCAATGTTGTCACTTACACCAGTTTGATTCATGGGTTCTGCAAAAGCAATAATATTGATCTTGCTTTGAAAATGCGGAATGAGATGAAAAAGAAGGGTCTTCAATTGGATGTTACTGCATACGGTGTCCTCATTGATGGATTTTGCAAAAGAAGAGACATGGAAAACGATGTGAACTCTTCAACGAACTCCTTGAAGTTGGTTTATATCCTAATGCAGTTGTCTATAGTAGTATGATCAGTGGCTTCAGAAATCTAAATAACATGGAAGAAGCACTTTCCTTGCATAAGAAAATGATCAATGAGGGAATCCCATGTAATTTGGCAACATACACCACATTAATTGATGGTTTGCTAAAACAGGGGAAAATACTTTTTGCATCAGAATTATACACCGATATGCTTTCCAATGGCATTGTGCCTGATGAGGTCACATATACTGTCCTGGTACACGGTCTTTGTAATAAAGGGCAGCTTGAGAATGCACACAAGGTATTGGAAGAGATGGATAAGAAGAGCATGGCTCCTAATGTTCTTATTTATAATACATTGATTGCTGGGTACTTCAAGGAGGGGAATTTGCAAGAAGCTTTTAGATTGCATGATGAGATGCTTGACAGAGGTGTTGTACCTGATGATACAACTTATGATATTCTTGTAAGTGGAAAATTTAGAGGGATTAAATTCCATGTTGGTGCCTCAAGTGTCTAATAACCAGTAGAACGGTTATCATCTACAACCTACCACCAGAGTTTATTTGGTCTCTCAAAGGAGAAATTATATGCGGTTGTGATATTTGTCATTTTCATGTCTGCAGCTGTCTGAGGAGGTAACATTCTTTTGTCACAATCATATAGTACTTTTGAATTTGTCGGCACACTGGTGGGTTGTGCATGACTTGTGTCTCTGCTATTTTCTGCTTCTTTCTTCTAGGTTGAGTGCTTTTGTCCCTCCTTGGCTAATCAAGACCAAAAAACCAACGATTGGCACATATACTTCCAAGCGTAACTGGATCTTTTCAGTCCTTTAAAGGTATAAATCATAACTCCACTGCGTTTTTTCCATCTACAGTTTGTTAATGTGGTTGTTATGATTGTGTCCATTTATGCTATCTTCATTTTGGTGGAGGAAATGCTACTTTATTGCATAGTTGCTGGAATTGCCTACTAGGGTGACATTTTTGCTCTAGAACTGTGATTCCATGGTTTAGAGCTGGCAACAAGTTAGAACCATGTTTCCCTCGAGATAGAATCATGATTACAATTGGGATCGGACCTTTCCAAAGCCTTGGAAAGCGTGAATTTGAACTATGGTTCCTAATTTTTAAAGATGAATCCCAATTCCAGTTTCAATTCTTTTGTGCAAATCAGGACCTTAAATCCCATCGATTGGGTTACTGTTTTCTTCCCTGCCTAGACTTATTTACTTTTCTTTGATATTACATTCGTGTGTGCCTGAAATTTGGGTCGTGAATGGTCTATATGTGTAGTTACAAAATTGGCACCTTGTTTCTTTTTACCTAACATGATATATTTTTTGGTGTGGATATTTTCTTCAGCTTATGCTCTGTTGGAATCATATATTGGTTAATTCATGTCAGGCCCAAAGGGTTTCCAGGACTTGCTCTGTTTTGCTAAATTCAAGGAGATGGATTACATCTGATGTTTTTGGTTTAGGGTTCTCTCAACTTGAACTGCCCTTCTGAGTTATCATGCTGCCATTTATCGGACACTCTCCTCCAGGTAAAACAAAGGCAAATAACCAGATTATGTATATACCTATTCTATTATATACAGCACACAATTCAAGAGCTTTGTCACACTTTCTTGCTTTCCAAAATACCCATAAAATTGGTGACTGCTAAAACTCCACATCGAGCAATTGCTGAATAGTTTTCAAATTCAATCTCCATTTGTTAAACAGCCCAAAAATTCTGATGTACAATTGCAAACGCTTGTAGATGTATGTATTCTTTGCCTATGTGGGCGTAGTGATCACTTTTCCTAAAAAGTTGCCTCCCAGAAGATGGGATATGGGAAATGCTTCAATTGGCTGGGCATGATACAATTGAAGAGTGATTTGCTACTGTCAACTTCTTATATTGTACAAGATCTTTTCTTTCTTTTTCTTTTTTATATATATTTTTTATCCTCTGTAGATTAGGATAAAGGAGGTTGGATATAGAAAATGAGACAATGAAAGAAAAACGGTTGTATGCAAAAGCCTGAATGAAACTTGCTGTTCAGAATTGATGGATACATTATCTGTCTCACCATACAAAATCTTCCACTGTTTTGTTTGAGGAACTTGAATGAAATCCAAAGACTACTATAAATTTCTCTCCATTCTCATCTTTTCATTTTCTTGAGAAAAGAAGGAAGAATGGGAGAAGGGTTTCACATAATGTAAAACATAACATACACAATCGGAATTAACGAACATGAAGGAGAAGCGTATAATAGCAAAGCAAATATAGAGAAGATTTCATTGTCAACAAGAAACTAGCATACTACACATTGTACTAGTTGGAAAACATGAAAAGTATCACGTGGCAAATACATACATATTCCCTATGAATCGAATCAAATCAAGTACGAAACAACAAAATAATAACGACAATAGACAAGATGAACGTAACAATTTGTAAGAGATGCAAAGAGTGTTGCAGGTTGATAATGTCAGCCCTTAACTGGAAGACCATGTCCTTAAGTGATTGTTGAGTGTCAAGCATGGATGTTTGGCCAAATTCGTCACACCAGCCAATCTAAGAACGACATGGCTGGATAAACACATGTATTAGTGTACTTCTAAAATATGTAAATGGACTTGTGCATGTGAATACTCACCACTGCACGAGGGCATTGGTAGTAGGCACGACCCGGATTTCTTGAAGATCTAGAAATCTTCATAACACACATCCCAAAGCAACAGGCACAGAACGGCGTTGTACGCAGTGACGTGGGCAGAGGAAACAAACGAAGCCATCGTCTATTTTGGGAATAACCATAGATGAAAGTAATGAAATGACAACATGGATAGGGTTTACAAGTTCTCTTATATATCAAATTCGTCTTGTGTGGACATAGTGTCTGTGTGCAATTATGCGTGAGATTAATTTGTTAATATACTTCATTTCTTTATAATACCTTACTCCTACAATAATGGAAATTTTCAGACAAAGCCTTTCAAGTGCCGCCAGTAATTTGATTAGTTTGTAAAGAGTGTGTGTGTGATTACTTTCACAGGTAATCAAATGTTGTTGTTTTTACTGGCCAATAGTTTACATTTCTTACTACCACAAATGGGACTCATGTACATATTAGCAGAAACAAGAATATATAAATATAATCTAATAATTGTTAAACATTAATTTCAACAACTGTTTTTGGGGGTGAAAAGTTTTTTTGCAAAACATGAAAACACATTAAAAAAAATTTTCTTTTAATAAACGGTCACTGTAATTATTTTAAGCAACAAAAAATTGTCTTATTATTTTTTTTCCTCTTCCACAAGTGTCTGGATAGGTGGGGCAGTTGTGACTTTTTACAGTTTGTAGGTAATTTCATACTTCAGAGTAACAAGGATCGATTTAATAATTGAAGAGTACAATTCTGTGTTTCAATTATCAATTTCAGTAAAAATTACTAAAAAATTCACGAAAACAGAGGCCACAAATTTCAGGGGAAAAGATGAGAGAAATACAAAATAGAGGCCAGAAATTTCACCACATGAACGAACAAAGAGGGGCAAAGAGGATAGAAAATTAATACAAACACGATACCAACTTTGGCAAATGGTTGGCAAACCCGTATAAGTGCAAACACAAATTCATATGCCAATCCGAAGTATGTAAGCCAAAAAAAAGGTCAACAATGTTAACAAGGGGATTTGGTACGGGTTTTATACATGGGGAAAATAGTCACAAACGGAGCTATTACCTTCTACTTTAGGGGAAGCGGCCTAAAATGGTGAAAATCTGTTCAGCGGTGGTGTAGATCTGGACACCGGCTGGTCCTTTCTGTCTGATACAGGTGATACTATAAGGAGGAGGTGGTGGCGGAGCTCCGGTGTCAGCGTGACGGACAGTCGCGTGTTGGGATGGCTTCGGTGATGTTGCAAGGGGGAGGTTGTGGCCGACCTCCGATAGTCGGCAGTGTAAAAGGCAGGACTGTTGCGCTTTAATGCCGATCGTAATGCGGTGTGTATGGAGAACAAGAGGAGATGTTAAGGTGAGAATGTGAGGTGCTAAGTTCTCAGGCCCTAGCTCTATTTTTGCCTCATTCTGCGATGAAAAGGACAAAAAAAAGGGGGCATTTCAGTCTTTTTAGCCTCTGAATAGTGTTGTTGTTTTCCCGCCAAAATAATTGTGAACAGTATAAACTTTGACTTTTTGCCTTTTATCCAAACACCTACCAAGGATGAGTAAAAATTTTAGAGTGTCACATTATATCTGCCACATTGTCTCATCGTTGGAGTGTCATATTAATACCTGCCACATTGGGATATCACACCACACCTGTTATACATTCCAAAAAAAAAAAAGAAAAAATCTCCAATTAACTAGTGAGAGTATATATGTCTAGTCAATATCCATCCACGTTTGAAAAAGGACTTATTGGTCACACACTACACCTAATAAGGACTCCTCAATCAACTATTTAAAACGTGAGACCAAATAGTACAGAAATTCCCAAAATAAGACTTTTCAATAAATTTTCTTAATTTTTAACATATTTAATATTATCTATCACATCTTATTACTTGTCTGCATATAACACGAGTTTTACGTTAGTAATGCTATTAATACTTGATGCATTTGTGTGATGAAATTTTATGGATAAAGTACTCAAATCATTAAAAATGATTAGTTGAACAATTAAGTTTTTTATTAAAATACCCAATAAACATGGACAAATAATTAATCAATATTGAATCAATATTCATAAATGAGGGCTAAATTGAAACATATGATATGAGAGACTGAAATAAAAGAAGAGGGCCAACAGTGTAATTTGTGATTTTACAAAGACCGATCTTTTACGTTGACAGTGAAGACCTAAAAAGAGCTATGGAGGAGGAGAGTTCGAGCAACCACCACCAAGACTGACCATGGAGGGTCCTTGAATTCTACAGTGGTATTGGTGGCATGGTATTCTCTCTATATATATACATTTCTATATGCTACATATGTATATACAGTGTGTGCTTGTGTAATTTAGTTCAAGCTTCTTTTATGGCAGCAGAGATACTGATCATGAAGGCTGGTGTGAACTAACGATTGTCGGCTTTCACATCAACGACGTAGCAAATGATGTTTATGAGTACAATTTTGGCCACTCACCCTACCAGGTAATATTGTCTTCTGTCTCACAATTAACACTCAGTATTTATTGTTGATGAATTCTAGATACACACAGATAGAGAGAGTATGTACGTATGTATGTATCAATTATCACTATCATGGTTTAAACTATGGTCTCTCCTCCTTGTCTGTCATGCCTGTAAGGTGTTTGTTCTTTGGTCTCTGATAAAATGTTTGAAGGAAAGAAAGAAAGAAAAGAGAGACATTGTACGGTAAAGGTTATTTAGATCGTTTGTTTGGCTTGGATGGATGGAGGATGGATGGATGGGGCAAGATTCTCATTGCTTGTAAAACCATATTTTATGTGAGGGATGGTAACTCAACCCAAAATTTTTAGTTACAATACTGGTATGCCCGACAGTGGGTTCAGGTGCTATTGTTAGGGGGAAGGGTAGGTTTGAGGGGATAAACAACAAACCTGACAAGGGTTGGAGGTATTTTCCCCCAGCTACAATGAATCCAAATCCTCTAGAGTTAGGGTCATTTTTTGAATGACTGAAATTTAATTCTACAAACGTTGAAGGTACAATAGTACTAAGTCGAGGGTACAATAGTATTGATAATCACTTTAAAAAAAATCTCAACCATACGAAAAATCACTCTAGACTCAACTACAACACCCACCACCCTGTCACGGGTTTGGAGAGGGGCACCCCTCCCTTGGGGCTAAGTTAGAGAAGTGGCACCATCAAAAGAACTCATATCATTACCTATTTTTTACTTTTGGCTATTGTCTAGGCCAAGTCATCATCTGTCAAAGGAACTCATATCATCATCTATTTTTTTACTCTTACTGTCTAAGCCATTCATATTTTACTACGCTAAAATTTAAAAGTCTTGGTGACCTGTTAGGAAGCCCTTCACATTGATGTATTTTTATTTACTCCTTCCTCACCCTTTCACAAATTTGCAAAGGGGCACCCCTCCCTTGGGCTAAGTAGGAAAGTGGCACCCCTAATCTTGAATCATGTGTCAATATATGCTTAGGTTCCAGCCTTTTATTTTATTTATTTTTTCTCTTAATTTAAAAAAAAAAATGTATTACCCATTTATCTTGGCAACTACATGGAGGATTATTGGTTTTCCGCCATTACATTAATTTGTTGTTTAGCCCTTGGCTGCTAAGAAATATTGATTACTCATGATTGCATTTGACCAGTTCTTTGTTAGAGCTTATCTAAAATGTGTTAAGGTCAATATTACTTTTTTGCTGAGTTTAGGTAACATTCAAATCCTGAGTGTTGCTGATCTTGACAGCTATCGTGCTCATGCATGGCTTCTTTCTCCTCCTTGTCAACCTTACACTCGGCAAGGTAAAATTAATATCTCCTCTGCTTGTTAATTTCATTTTGTTTGGCAAAGTGGTCTCAAACTGTTATTATTTAGGTCTTCAAAGGGCTCGCTGATGCTCGGGCATCTTCTTATCTCAAAATTCTTGAACTTATACCAGAAACTTCTCAACCTCCTCTCATGATATTTGTGGAGAATGTTGTAGGGTTTGAGGTTTGTATATCAATAAATAAATTCAGTTCCGTTTACATATAGATATATATTATATTAACACTTTTCTTGTTTTATCTTCTTTTTTCATGTGTATGTGTTGCAAACATCTGATACGCATAGAATAATGATTGAGATATTGGCAAAAGCTGATTTTGTTACACAGGAATTCATTCTGAGCCCATTGCAATTTGGTGTGCCCTATTCTAGGCCACATTACTTCTGTCTGGTAGCTTCTCTTTCTATATGTATATATGTGTATATTTATATGTAGGTAGGTGTGGGTTTGTTTGTTTGTGATCCTTTGAATGGTTTGTAGATTGAGTCTGTTAATTTATTTGGTGTTAAATTTTATAGTCCCTAGTTATATGATTGCCCCTTTGAGTGATTAGTGGCTATTCCCTTGTAAGCTGTAGAAAAGGCATAGAAGAGTTGCTTCCAAGCCCCAGGCCTTGATTTGGAAAAATTAGCGGCGGGCCCATTCCAGAAATTGCATAGTTGTTTTTGAGTCAATTATTCTTTAAGTAAGTTTGCCACTGGTTGTCAGTTTATATGTGTGAAATGTGTTTAAAGAGTTGAGAGTATTTTGGTAAATTTTCAAACTTGCTAACATGGGTTGTTTTTGGTTGTCCATGGCTAGTAGTTGGGTAATGTTATTAGGTTTCTATTTATAGATTTTAGTTGGTCCAGAAGGGCTTTAAAATTGAAGTAAGTTTCTCATTTTGGAGTTATAGTTTGGTTAAAAAAATAGTGGTAAAGCCTTAGGCAATATTTCAATTTTAACAAAGAAAAAGGTAAAGATCATTTTCACTAGCTTTAAAGCTTTCCATCATTGTGTGATGCAATTCTAACAATAAGTTTGATTCCTAAGGGATTTGAGGAGTGATTCTTAATCCTAGAGGTTTCCTTTCCTTTCCCTTCCCTTCTACCCTTTGATTTTCACACTTTTAAGCCTTTTAACCCAGAGAGGCCAGAACCAGATCAACCTTACCTAATAAAACCATTGGAGAAGCCTAATTCATCTCTCCTTCTATCCTACAACTATAATCTATATAATTATTAACACATAAGTAGAACCTAAAATATGAAAAAGGTACTATGTGTAATTGGTCAATACCATCACTACAAAAAATGCACCTTTGCCGACTAATTTTATGATTAAAACATTTTTAGTCACCAAAAGTATAATATTTGGCGACTAAAAATTAATTTGTTGGCATTGGTTCAAATATATAGCTACTAAAATATTTTAGTCGATAAATATTTATAATTGGCGACTAAATTTCAATTTAGTTGACAAAATTTAATTTTTTAGCGACTAAATAGAAGATTAGTCGCTGTTAGTGTACATTTTAGGTAAAAAAATAAATTTAATTTGTAATATTGCTTTTTCCTGACTAAATTATAACTTAGTCGCGAAAGGTGACATTTAGCGACCAATATGTTCATCGCTGTTAAGTGATAGTTGGCTACCAAAAGATTTTAGTCGGCAAAATTTATTCCTTTTCTGACTAAAATTTAAATTAGTCGCTAAAAGGTTGAAATTTCAACCCGCGCCACTTCTTTTATTGCTGCGCGTGCGTTGATCTGCTTGGCAACACTGTATCACTCACAACTTCACAACAGTGTATCACACACACACCTCACCAAATCTCACACAAAATCAGCCCCTCTCACCATAGCCTACCGTACGGGCGCCATTGCGATGGCCACCGCCACCGGCGCAACTCACCATCGTCGCAGCTGTACATCACAGGTTCTCTCTCTCTCGCTTTCGCACTCTGCTTCTCACTCTGTCTGTGCGTCCGTCTCTCGCTCTCTCGCTCTATCTCCCACAATCTATACTTCTACTGTATTCATATTTATGTATGTCCAGTTTTTGTTTTTGTTTTTTTATTATATATATTTGTCATAAGCAGAGTTATATATGCACCTTACTTGCTTTAGGGTTTCAATTTCTGGATATTTACTCTTGCTTGAAACTCTCACTCTGTTGACCCATTTTTAGAGTGAATTTGATGCACCTTACTTGTTTTACGGTTTCAATTTCTGGGTATTTGATACATTGTGCCTTTGACTATCTTATTTTGTAAACTAGCAGATAGATTGGGGAAGATATATATATATATATATATGGGGCAAAGAAAATCTGGTGTAGGAGCTGTACTATTCTTTCTGGCACTGCATCACTTACTTTTCAAGAGAGTGAAATATCAGTACATAGGTTAAAGGCCACTTTATATCGTAGTTTCACTTTTGGCTTGGAGGAAAATTTGTGAAACATCTTTTGCTCTTTTAGATTTTTTGGGAGAGCTTTCTTTTGGAGAGGGTTTATAGTTTATTTTATTTTATTTTATTTATTTATTTATGTAATTTTTTTTCTTCTTTTGTTGGTATATGCCCCATCTGGCATGGTTGAATAAAATTACTTCATAAAAAGTGTGTGTGTATCCTCCATGTTATCTGGATATGCTTTCTCTCCATGTGATTGACAGAAACTTGTATGTTGTGCATGTGCAGTTTCCTGTTGAATGCTCTCTTGCTGGTGGATCATATGATTGAGTCCCAAAATGCAGGTCTTCTGGAGAGTGTTTTAATGCCATTTGACATCTATAATGATTCTGCTCAGCAAGCATTAGTTATTCTCAAGCAACGCTTTCTCTATGATGAAATTGAAGCTGAGGTGATTGAATAAAATTGAAAAAAGTGAAGTTTTTCTTGGGAAGATTCTTTGATGATTTTTGTCTATTTTGTGGAGGTTTTTCTTGTGCATGGAAAATCTGCATATAATATGTTTTCCCTTGTCATACAATCTGAAACTTTTTGGTGAACTTCCAGCATCAAAGCTAATATTTAATGGAGGTGAGCAAGGATTGAAGTTTTGTTTTGGTGTTCCATTTGGTCAGCTTTGAAATGGAAAAGTTTCAGAAAAGTTTTGAATCATAAGAGAAATGAAAAAAAAAAAAAAAACTTTATAAAATGCAATGAAATGTTTGGAAACAAACTTTAAAATCCATCCACACACACATATTTATATATATGTATAAGATCAACAATTGATTAAATGAACACGTTTGAGGTCTTTCGGTAATGGCTAAAGGTCAAGAACGATGTTCAACGAAGGTCAAATAAATATTGAATTTAATAAACAAAAGTTTAAAGGATTTATTTGGGGATATGGAGTTTGCCTCTAGAAAATGTATGGCAGGTTCTATTAGTTGTAGATAAGAAAAAAAAGAAAGTACTTGTGAGAACAAAAAATCTCCACTCCGAGCTTCAAACACACTATGAGTGTCTCAATGACGTGTATTTTATTCAGTTGTGAATATTTTGTTTTCTTTTTTAGGTGAATCATTGTTTTGATATATTTGTTTCAAAGCTGTGTGAGATCATTTTTACCTATTACAAAAGTTGGGCAGCAAGGTATGCTCTTGCTCTGTGGTTTGCACCTGTCCTATTAAAATTGTTTTATCTACTATTTCTTTCTTTCTTTTTTGTTTTTTTGGGTTATGAAATTCTTCAGTGAGCTACTTGATCCCTCATTCCTTTTTGCCCTGGGTAATGGGGAAAAGTTTTCTGTCCAACCTATGAGATTCACTGCACTACCTAACCTTGGTTAGGAAAGAAAAGAGGCATGAGTATGGGAGAAGAAAAAACAAAAGGAGAAGGGCAATACGATGATAAGGAAAGGGAATACAGAGCAAGTGTAGCCGGCTATAGGGTTTCTTAAATTGCAGGCAACCCGACAAAGTGCCAAAACCAGGTATATAAAGGAAAAAACCTTAAGAATCTTGCCATTTTTTTCTCAACCTATGTATCATCATCTCACGTAATCTTATGTCTCATGTCAGTTAGTTAATCATATATGTACTGCAACTAGCACTTTAAATGCTTAAGGTCATGTCATCATGCACACAGCATAAATACCCTAGTAAGAACTGTACAAGAATGAACAGCAACAATATTTCTGGGTTCTGTCTTATACATATTTTATTGTAATTGAATAAACCTGAGCAACTGTGTTGCGATCTTAATTTTCTTAAATGGCTGAAATTTCATTTTCCCACCCCCATTTAAGATTTCTAGTTGTGGTTTTCTCTAACTTTCTCTGGCTGATCTGTTTCAGATAACTACCCTTGAACCAATGATTCCAGGACTGCAAGATGCATTGCCAAAATCAATTGGACAGGCCACTTTCGATGGAGGAGTAACAGGTAGCTCAGAGTAGAATATAATTTTGCCTAAAATATTTAAGTTGTATCTTTTCCTTGGATTTAAGTTTATTTGTATGTACATCAAGTTGTTTGAGGCTTGTCAAAGAACATCTTAACTGGGGGTCAAAATCAGAACTCAAAGCAGAGGTTCTTCGTGGAATAAAGGAGATTGGAAGCGATATACTGATGGGGCTTCTTGATATTGTTCTGGTGAGTTTCATGCATTATTTTTTCGTTATACCTTTAAAAACCTCATAAGAGGGTGGGAAGTAAATTTCATTGCACCAACATATATATTAAATTAGTGAACAAGCAATTGTCGGATGACCAAGTGTATTTGTTGAATTTATAACTGAGATTATTCGATAAAATATTGAATCCAATTAAATGAAAATAGTAGTATAAATGTCTCTTGATAGGTACACAGTAGAACAATTACAAAGAGCTTAAGTTAAAAGTTTCTGCACTCTACTCTCATACAAAAGTTTGTTGATGACATGAAAACTATTTTTTCTTTGTAATGCAATTTACTCTTTATAGATTGATAGGGAGAGATATGATTGCTTAATCTGTAAAGACTAAATTATAATGATCAATTGCATCTCTCCCTATAAGGTCAATTATAACGATCTCAAATGTCTGATTAATAGCTACGTTATTTGATAGAAGAGTCTAGATCAGAGCTTACTAGGTTGATTTGTAATAATGTAGTGTATCAAATTTTTAACTGCAAGCTTCTCACAGTTCTTGTCTCACATGTGCTACAGAGAGAAGTAGATATCACGCATTTCATGCAAACAGCCCCATGGTTAGGCTTGATTCCTGGTGCAGATGGGCAAATATTGCAGTCCCAAGATGGGGGAGATATCCCTATCGTCACTCTTCAAATCAGCAACTTCTGCAGCTGTGTCAAACCCAGGGTTCTCAAATCCAACAGCATTCTACACCATATCAAAACAGGCAGAAGCTGCTGGTGCGTAGTTGCCTGCCATCTCTCCTTGAATGAATGATTTATTGGGGAGCTTCATTTATGTACACATGTTTTTTCTAAGTTCACATTATTTTTTTGTTTGGATATCAACTACCGAATGAAATCTAGTGACACTAGTCTGGATATTTGACAGTTTAAAACGACAATATTTTATTTGCATACTCAACATGGATATTTTTTCATTTCTTGAAGCTTAGTGCTAACTATATACTTTTCGACTAATCTGAACCTCTCTATAAATCATTTCTTGAAGCTTAGTGTGATATACTTTATTGACATAGCTTTGCACTATAATAAGCTCAGATGCTCTTATGTTCTTGGTGTTCACCATAGTAGCAGGCATACTATTTCTTTCTACTTTGGGAACATTAGTGTTTCACTTATGCTACCCATACGTAGTTTGAAACAGTCTTTGCTCCTTTCTGTTTTTCTGGATAAGGAATGGTTGTCCATTATCTGTTGTCTTCAGTTAAGGTTATTCAAGATTTGTACTGCTCATGTATGTATAGCCTACAGGATCCAAACTTTTTGAGTGTATAGGGTTTACCTTTGTTTGGTGCTTTGTCAATAATATTCTACTCATAAAAAAGGGCCTCCTTGAGAAGTGGTTACAGAGTTATTAATGCGAGAAACGTTTAGAGGTCAATGGTGGCCTCAAAGTTTGGGTGTGTTTGGTGTGACTGGTCTATGTAACTATGTTTGAGGTGACTATGTCCAGTTGTAGGATGAGTTCCTCATGCATGTTCATTTCCTATGGTGGCTTTTTTTCTTGATTGAGGAAAGAAAGTCTGGTTAGGTTTAGTCAAGGAAGAGAGCAGGAAATGGAACAGGAAAATGCTTAAGCTGATAAACAAATACAACTTCATTATTTATTTCATAAATAGTATTGACAATTATGTTAAAATAATCTTTTGGTTGTATATTTTGCTGAAAATGTACATTGCTCTTATAGTAGTACCATATGAAAAATTTTGAACTTCGAGTTTTCAGTAACTAGCAATTTGATTGTTTCATGTTTGTGTACCTCGTTTTGTAGTAAGATAAAACATAATAGATATCTTCTTGTGTTCCTAATCTGATGAGGCTCAACTGCAGGAGTATCTGGAGGGATCTGTTCAAGCATCACCAAGCAATCATGAAGTGCTAGGTGATTCGGTAGCCTGGGGTGGTTGTACTATAATATACCTACTTGGCCAGCAACTGCACTTTGAACTGTTCGATTTTTCATATCAAGTCCTCAATGTTGCAGAAGTGGAAGCTGCACCAATTATGCATACTCAGAAGTATGCTCCTTCCGTTCTCAAAAAGCGTTATGTTGCCGTGAACGGTGGCGTGACGTTGCGGTTAAGGGTGTAAAGGTCAGAGCGTGAATGGTTGTGTAACCGAACCGTGAATTTTTTATTTTTCGCGACAATTTGAAAAAAAACTTACCGACACGCATATTTTTTTCCATAATCATATTTATTGGGTTTTAAAATAAATATTGATCAATTTTGTAAATTTTAAGTTTGATCCAATATATTTCGTATTTTTAAATCACTATAAACTAAGTTTTTTACATTTTATTTTAATAATTAATAATTTTATATTATACAAAAAATCAATCACTAACTATTATATATAAGATAAACAATGACAAAAGTAAGAGAATAAATAAAATCTTAAATATATATATATATATATATTTTAATCAAGCCAAATAGATAATGACCACACTTATTATTATTATTTTCAAACAATATATAGATAGACACACAAACAAAATGGTTGAGTGATAACAGTTGAATACAATAGCATAGGTCTTATAGTTTCAACAAATCAATAATATGTTCTTAATCTTCCCTCTTCTCTCTCTCTATCTCTTGCTCCTCCATCTTCCCTCTTCTCTCTCTATCTCTCTTCTCCCATTTTCAATTTTTTTTTTTTTTTTTTTTTTTGCGCATGTTTTTGAAAGAAGCAATTCGTAACCGCTACATATAATGGTGCGAATGTGTCATACGCAAGATCGTTATGATCGCTATAGCGGCCGCCACGGCCGATACACCGCGAATCTCAATCACACCGCAAAAGCGCCATAACGGTGGCGGTATTCATTAACCATTACGAACGGCGATACGTAACGTTATGCCGCAAAACCTTGGCCCTTTCCTCAGGTATAAACATTATCTTTATTTATAATTACTTCTCAATTACATAGTTAATTGTTGATTTTCAGGTATTCTTGTTGATTGTTACTTTCATGATATTACCGCTCTACTTTGAATGCCAGCCTATTCATAATGTCAACCTCTTTATTGTGTTGTAGCTTGTATTTCCATCTCAATGGTTCCTCTAACTGTTCTTATATGTGGGGCATCATTGCCCTAGTTTGAGTAGTCACCAAGTGTACCAAGAGTTGCAGCCCTAACTGGCATTTATAAATCTTCAGTGGACTCTCATTCTATTTCATGTGATTAACTAAAAGTTAACGTGATATTTTTTTGTCGAATTTAAACAAAATTAAAATGATAATGGACAATACTTAAACATAAAAATATTTTAGGGTAAATATTTTAGCCATTGACCTAAATAACAATGCTCTCATAACAAAGATAATACTTTCTAAATTTCGGCCTCGAGAGAAGTTGTGTAATTGTATAATGTCTTCCTAATCC